>SJYQ01004428.1:150584-218442 GCA_006410935.1 Redunca redunca
TATGGTTATGATATATTATTAATATATATTATAAATTCATATTATCATGTACTATATGTTATAATATAGATATGCATCTTTGCCAAGAGAGAAAATATGAAATCATACTGATGTGTCTCATTCAGATTCCAGAAGAGTTTTGGCTTATCCTCATCAGTTTTATATGCATGTATTTTTTCTTTCATGTCAAACACCCTGCTGAGTTTGTCTTTATCAAATTTACCTATCAGACATCATAGACGCGTGGTTTGAGATGTACTGATAGTGATGACAAATGGCAGCAATGTCAGAGCTGACACCGAAACTGTGAATATGGAAAACATAGTTGTACAATCAAAGTGCTGTGACTCAGAGTAGTTTGGAATAGTTCCTATCTCTGTGGCCTGTTGTATCACCTGGGACGACATCTATTTTGTCTTATATTGCATTCCATTTTTTAAGACTTACTTCCTACATTTTAATTAGAATTATTTTAAACATTATATGTTTACCAAGTCCAACTTATAAAACAAAGCATATCTGAAAAGTATTACTTCTATCCCTGATCCCCTTCCAACCTAGTTTCTCCCTCCTTTTAGAGGAAACTTTTTATTTTAATATTAAGGTTTACAGTCCTAGTTAATGGCAGCATATCTATATCTATCTTGCTATTTTTGCCTATACGAAAGACTACTCCAGAATATGACATAGGATTGTGCTATCCAGTACAGTAGCCCTCAGTTCAGTTCAGTTCAGTCGCTCAGTCGTGTCCGACTCTTTGCGACCCCATGAACTGCAGCACGCCAGGCCTCCCTGTCCATCACCAACTCCCGGAGTTCATTCAGACTCATGTCCATCAAGTCAGTGATGCCATCCAGCCATCTCATCCTCTGTTGTCCCCTTTTCCTCCTGCCCCCAATCCCTCCCAGCATCAGAGTCTTTTCCAATGAGTCAACTCTTCGCATGAGGTGGCCAAAGTACAGTAGCCCTCACATATAACCAATTAAATTTAAATGGGTTAAATTTAAATAAAATTAAAAATTCAGTTTTTCAATCTACTTTCATCACATCTGATCAAACTACTGCTACTGCAGAATGTCCCACTTGCCAAAAAATTTTAAATGCTGAAGTCTTCTGGTATGGTATCATTCCTTGAAGAAGTAAAGCAATTAATCCCAGCCACCTGATGGCAAGTCAATTAGATTCAACTCCTTCCTTCCCAGAAATACAAAATTCATTCTGGCCAAGACTGACAGGAGCTGTAGGTATGGTTTTGCCTTTCTTTCCCTTAGTTTCTCAGTCATTTGAAGACTCGGAGTGTTTGAGCTATTGACATGGGATCCAACTAAATAACTCCTTGGACCAGAACACCATTTTCCATTTAAAGATGGGCAGCTGTGGACAACCACCATGGGTTCTACTATGGCTTACCATGTCCAGAAGCTACTTGCTGACAGACCAATGGAATGACTTTTTGAAGACATGGTTAAGGCACCAGCTTAGAGATGAATACCTATGAGAACAGAGTCCCGTCCTTCAAGATGAGTTTCAGCTTCACTTAATGGCCATTTTATGGCACTATGCATGCTAGAGCTGGGATAGTTAAGTGCAGGACCAAGGGGGTAGAAATAGGAATGACTGAGCTCATCATCATTCACGATGATATGCTTGAGCATTTGGTGCTTCACATCGCTGCAGTTCTTGGTTCTGCGTGTCTAGCATTCCAACTGTTACCTGGCCACCTTGTATTCCTCATGCCAGGGAATCAACTGTCAAAAGTGTTTCCAAAGTGGCAGGATTAAGTGACTATAATCATCATGAGTATACTGGCTTTCTACTGAATAAAAGTGTGGGCAGGGGGGAACAGAGAGGAACGTGCTTGGCACTCAGGTAATGTACTAGGTATCTCTTTGTACATGCAAGCCCAGTTTTCATTGAAAATTGAAAAGTACAATAACCACAGGCATGATAACCAGAGGCCCCAGTGTGAGAGCCTGAGTTATCTTATCAGGCGAGCCACCTACACCCTCAGAAGGGCTAGATGAGGATAATGAGGGTGTAGCATATGTGGCAATGGCACCCACTCCAGCACTCTTGCCTGGAAATCCCATGGGCGGAGGAGCCTGGTGGGCTGCATTCCATGGGGTCACTAAGAGTCGGACACAACTGGGCGACTTCACTTTCATGCATTGGAGAAGGAAATGGCACCCCACTCCAGTACCCTTGCCTGGAAAATCCCATGGACGGAGGAGCCTGGTGGGCTGCAGTCCATGGGGTCGCTAAGAGTCGGACACGGCTGAGCGACTTCCCTTTCACTGTTCACTTTCATCCATTGGAGAAGGAAATGGCAACCCCCTCCAGTGTTCTTGCCTGGAGAATCCCATGGGCGGAGGAGCCTGGTGGGCTGTAGTCCATGGGGTCGCACAGAATCGGACATGACTGAAGCGACTTAGCCGCAGCATATGTGGCAGAGAAATAGAGATGATCCATGTCAAGAACCTCCTTGGAAACAACTGCAGCAGCGGTGTTAGACGAGGTCACTGAGAGGGCAGGACTTCTAGCTGAGCCATGAGCTGAACTCAGACCCTTGGAGGCTCCTTCCTGCCTCCCCTGTTCTTGGAATGTATGTTCCTCCCATTGTCCCCACACACGAGCTGCTTCTAGAACACAGCCTTGAGAGAGCAAGTATTGTTGACACCATGTGAACTAACTACATGACTGAGCCACATTAAGGCCTCTATGTAAACTCTTAAAACTTTGGCAGGCAGGTGCAGAGATCTACCCATCTTTCAGCTACCTAAGACAAGCCTTCTACGTAAGTTCCTTTGCTTACCAAAACTGCCACCTATCAACCCAGAGCCATCTGCCTCTTTGTCTGGGCTCTTCTTGCCCTCCATAAACAGGAGCCAGTTCCAAATTTCCTCTGGGAAAATCCCAAGGTTGTGAACCAACAAGTAAACACTGCATGTCATCCTAATTTTCCTCATGTAAAGTTTCGCAGAAATTGGAGCAAACCAAAATCACAGGGAAGTTGTCGGTGAACTTATTGGCAAGAGTAGATCTGAGTGGTGTAAGAGATAGACTCCAATACAGTATACTAACACATATATATGGAATTTAGAAAGATGGTAACAATAACCCTGTATGTGATACAGCCAAAGAGACGCAGATATACAGAACAGACTTTTTGACTCTGGGAGAGGGAGAGGGTGGGATGATTTTGGAGAAAGGCATTGAAACATGTATAATACCATGTAAGAAATGAATCGCCAGTCTAGGTTTGATGTAGGATACAGGATGCTTGGGGCTGGTGCACTGGGATAACCCAGAGGGATGGTATGGGGAGGGAAGTGGGTTCAGGAGTGGGAACTTATGTACACCCGTGGCAGATTCATGTTGATGTATGGCAAAACCAATACAGTATTGTAAAGTGAAAAAAAAAAGAGAGAGATGGACTCATCAGATGCTGTTGGTATGCCACAGAAATCCCTTTTTCTAGGCACTGTAACTGTCTCCCAACTGCTTGAATGTTGGCTTTTAATGGTTCACACCTCTGGCTCTCTGCAGAGGATTGCCTTAGGCTGATGGGCACCAACTAACCCAGAAATGCCTGGGAATTTACGCACCCACCTCCACTGCTGCTAAGTCGCTTCAGTCGTGTCTGACTCTGTGTGACCCCAGAGACGGCAGCCCACCAGGCTCCCCCGTCCCTGGGGTTCTCCAGGCAAGAACACTGGAGGGGGTTGCCATTTCCTTCTCCAATGCATGAAAGTGAAAAGTGAAAGTGAAGTCGTCGCTCAGCCGTGTCCGACTCTTAGTGACCCCATGGACTGCAGCCTACCAGGCTCCATCCACGGGATTTTCCAGGCAAGAGTAGTGGAGTAGGGTGCCATCGCCTTCTCCACCCCCATTAGGGTTGGTCTATAGCCAATGTCTATGGTGTAATAGTGTGCTTCCCCTGGCGGCCCAGCAGTAAAGAATACTCCTGCAAAGCAGGAGCCACAGAAGATGCGGGTTCAATCCCTGGATTGGGAAGATCCCCTGAAGAAGGGCATGGCAACTCACTCCAGTATTCTTTATTTTTCCCCAGTATTCTCGAGTGGAGAGCCCCATGGATAGAGGAGCCTAGCAAACTACAGTCCATAGGGTCGAAAAGACTCAAAAGTGACTGAAACAAATTAGCATTCACATGTGGTATTATAGCTTAACTCCCTGCCCCTATCTTGGAGAAGAAGATTTCTATGGTGCAATTCATGCTCCAAAGTATTCCATAGACTCAGGCTAAGGCATGACTCCCCATGAAACAGTATATTTGGCTCGTCTTCCCTGCTCTTCTGTTTTCCTTTGCCTTTTTCCTGGATAAATCCTGTCACTTGTAAAAAAAAGATAAGTCCTCATCAGTTCAGTTCAGTTCAGTTCAGTTGCTCAGTTGTGTCCGACTCTTTGCGACCCAATGGATTGAAGCATACCAGGCTTCCCTGTCCATCACCAACTCCCGGTGATGCCATCCAACCATCTCATCCTCTGTTGTCCCCTTTTCCTCCTGCCCTCAATCCTTCCCAGCATCGGGGTCTTTTCCAATAAGTCAGTTCTTCACATCAGGTAGCCAAAGTATAGAGTTTCAGCTTCAGCATCAGTCCTTCCAATGAATATTCAGGACTGATTTCCTCTAGGATGGACTGGTTGGATCACCTTGCAGTCCAAGGGACTCTCAAGAGTCTTCTCCAACACCACAGTTCAAAAGCATTGATTCTTCGGTGCTTCAGCTTTCTTTACAGTCCAACTCTCACACCCATACATGACTACTGGAAAAATCATAGCTTTGATTAGACAGTCCTTTGTCAACAGAGTAATGTCTCTGCTTTTTAATATGCCGTCTAGGTTGGTCATAGCTTTTCTTCCAAGGAGCAAGTGTCTTTTAATTTCATGGCTACAGTCACCATCTGCAGTGATTTGGGAGCCCCCAAAATAAAGTCTGTCACCGTTTCCATTGTTTCCCCGTCTGTTTGCCATGAAGTGATACTCTTGAAAGTGGAAGAGGAGAGTGAAAAAGTTGGCTTAAAAACTCAACATTCAAAAAACTAAGATCATGGCACTCGGCCCCATCACTTCATGGCAAATAGAAGTCCTCATCTCAGAAATTCAACTTAAAACTATATTTCCATGACCCGTGGTAACCAGCGCGAGCTCACCCGCCAGAAGAATATGAAAAAGCAAAGCAACTCGGTGAAGGGAAAGCGCCGAGATGATGGGCTTTCTGCTGCCGCCACAAGCAGAGGGACTCGGAGATCATGCAGCAGAAACAGAAAAAGGCAAACGAGAAGAAGGAGGAGCCCAGGTAGCTTCGTGGCTTCGTGTCCAACCCTCTTGCCCTTCGCCTGTGTGCCTGCAGCCAGTCCCATCGCGCTCGCATTTTCTCCTGCAGCGCTCACGGGTCCCAGCACCGATGGCATTCCCTTTGCCTTGAGTCTGCAGCGGGTCCCTTTTGTGCTTCCTACCCCTCAGGTAGCCTCTCTCCCCCTGGGCCACTCCTGGGGGTGAGGGGGTAACCCTTTCCCAGTGTTCTTTATTCCTGTGGGGCTCACCCCACAGTATTAAAAGTAGCTTTGTAATTCAAAAAAAAAATTATATTTGCAGTGGTCTTAGTGTTACAACTCTGAGTCATTTGTGTTTCTAGGTGTCCACATATGTGTGTGGTTGTGTAGGTAGAGGGTGAAGCCACTGAATAATTTTGTGATATTCAAATGCAACCATTCCCAGTGTCACTGGAAATGAGATTGTTTCTTTTAAAATGAACTTATTTATTTTAATTGGAGGGTAATTACTTTACAATCTCGTGATGGGTTTTGCCATACATCAGCATGAATCGGCCACAGGGGCACATGTGTCCTCCCACCCTGAACCCCTTTCCCAGCTCCCTCCCCACCCTATCCCTGTAGGTTGTCCCAGAGCACCAGCTTTGGGTGCCCTGCTTCACGCATTAAACTTGCACTGGTCATCTGTTTTACATATGGTAATACACATGTTTCAAAGCTATGCTCTCAAATCACCCCACCCTCGCCTTCACCCACTGAATCCAAAAGTCTCTTCTTTACATCGGTGTCTCCTTTGCTGATCTGCATGTAGGATCGACAGTATCATCTTTCTAGATTCCATATATACGTGTTAATATACAGCATTTGTCTTTCTCTTTCTGACTTACTTCTTACTTCACTCTGTACAATAGGCTCCAGGTTCATCCACTTCATTAGAACTGACTCAAATGTGTTTCCTTTTATAGCTGAGTAATATTCCATTGTGTATACGCACCACAATTTCCTTATCCATTCAACTGCCAAAGGACATCTAGGTTACTTCCACATCCTAGCTATTGTAAATAGTGTTGCAATGAACATTGGGGTACATGTGTCTCTTTCAATTCTCGTTTTCTTGGGGTATATGCCCAGCAGTGGGATTGCTGGGTTGTATGGCAGTTCTATTTCCAGTTTTAAAATGAGATTCTTGCGAAAGAAGAAAGTAAATACAGATGTAAAGTAGTAGAGATTTAAAAATAAAACTTTGTATTTAAATTTTGATTGGAAACTCAACTTCATGAGATTTTTTTTCCTTAAAACATTTTTTAAAAAAATATGTAGTAGTTCTATCTATTGAAAAGACCTAGAAATTGTGACAGTGGCAAAGTGCTCATACTGTCTTGAAAATACTGTTTTCCAACTGAAGGTAACCAGGGTTCCTTAAGGTGGTGCCTGATTCTAAGTCCACAACAGGAAATACACAAGCTGAGCCTGAAATATCTTGTCGCAACAGACAGCAAGGTGATTAATAAACACCAGTAAAAGCCAACTTAAAGAGGCCTTCACTAGCCAACAATGAGGTAATTTTTTAAGTATAACAAATGCAATTAAATTAAAATACACCAAATATGCTTAAATCCAAGCATCAATAATAATACTAAAAGAATAATAACAAAGAAAGCTAATCGTTTACTAGTAGATGATGCTAGAGAATCCATTTCAATCAAAGAAGTAGAAATTCTCTTGAATAGATCACANGAAATGGCCTATCACAAATTACTGCCTCATCTACTTGTCTAATTTCTTAGCCAGTTTTCAGGAACAGTTTTTTTCAGTGTCTAAGATAACGTAATTCAACTAGGTAGAAGAAAACAAGATCAAATTGCAAGCATATTGTTCATTTTTAATTACAAGACATCTAATAAAATGCATTCTGTTGATTAATCATATTTCTAATATTGAAGGCTATGAAATACAATTTTTAATAATAGAATATCAGAGAAAACTTGGAGATCACAAGCAGTACCCCATTTCACAGATCAAGTATTTGAGGCCTTTCTACCTATTTCTAAGACATCATCCACACAACTACGGTAGGAAGATGTCTCAGAGTTGAATGTTGATTCTAAAGGGCATTGCATGTAGAAAGTCTGTTCCTCTCTTTTTCCAACATGGCAGAAGGTCTCTTTTTATTATCACTGCTACATACCGAGTTCTTATCCTAGGCTTGGGGTATGCTGGAAAAACACTTTATTTTCCTTCTGCTGTATGAGCTGACAGTCATATTATTTGCATGGCTCATATTTCTTACAATGAGGAAGTTACCATGATGAGATGCGAATGTATATATTCTTGCCCAAACCTGTTTGAGGCTGTGTGGAGGAAGAAAAGGACTCTGCTAAATAAGAGAGAAGTAACTGGGGCAGGGGGGCTTGCTTAGGAAAGAAACCCTGCAGAGAGCTGTGGAATATTCTGGAGACTGTAGTGTCTAGAAGAGGCTGTGGGTAAGGGACTGATCCTTGGTTAAAAGTTCACAAGTGATTCACATGAGCTTATAAACATATCTGTTGGATGAATGAATACAGGAACATTCCAGGCAGGACAGAACAGGGATGGGAAGGTAAAACTTAAAAAATTTTCTCACCCAGAAAAGGCAGAAACCCTTATGGAATTTAGCTGATAAAAGGCTCTTAAGCTCATAAGTGAAATTAAGCAATCTACTGATGACAAACCCTTCATAATCTCAAATACATTAGGCAAATCTTAGGTTATTCACAATAAAAAAGAAATCAAGCCATTAGCTTTGCTTCCAAGAACACAGTATTTTGTTTGAGAAGGCTATTGTTGGCCAGACCCCAACAGTATTAGAGTGAGGGGTACAATTCTTAATCTCAAAATAAATGTGGAAACATATTTACCAAAGAAAATAGTTAATTAAGTCAGATCCAACTTCAGTGAGCTCCAGAGGAGTGTCTAAATTTTTTGATTGCTCCGGCGCTTTCTGTCACTCATTGTCTTCATATATAAAACAATATAGCATTATACAGACCTCCTAAGATTGCTGTCAGCATCAAAACAAATAATACATGCGGAGCAGAATTCTCTGTTGTCCCGAAACACCCTCCTTCTACTAAAACGACAGAGTTAAATAGCTGCAACAGAGACTTAAGACCCTGAAGCCTAAAATATGTGACCCTTTATAAAAAAAGAAGTTTGATGACCCCAATCTAAGTCAATAGTAGTAAGTGCTCACACTTTAGGGCTTCCCAGGCGGCTCAGTTAGTGGGAGATGCAAGTTCAATCCCTGCGTCAGGAAGATCCCCTGGAGAAGGAAATGGCAACCCACTCCAATTTGAAACAGAGGAGCCTGGAGGGCTACAGTCCTTTGAGTCACAAAGAATAGGACACCACTGAGCACCCAGGCACACACGGTCACACTTTAAGAACTTACTGAGTACCGAAAGTTCTGAATTGCCTCCTATTTAATCTTAGCAATGATATATGGCTGAGCGACTGAACTGAACTGAACTGAAGATTAGCCATAATTATTCAATAAACTTTATTCAGTTTATTGAGTAATTTTATTGAATAAAGTTTACTGAATTAATCTAGAGCTTGCATTCTTTTTACAATTTGTATTTGAGGGAAGTAATCCCAAGGATGCCATAACTCTGAGGTCATCCAGGTTCTCATACAGAAGTTAGAGATCAGGTAACTCTTTGCTTTGATTGCCTTATTGGCGATTCCTTACAGAACTATGATTTGAAAGGCTGATCTCAGTCCCACAAGGAACAATTTTGCATCGTAAATAGAACCCAGGTTCTAGTACTTGTCCATTATGTTCTGAATTATTATTTGCGGGATCTATGCTTAAAGGGCATTTTAATTGTCTCTCTACAAGTGACAATAAAGACTACATCAGAAATGTATGGATTGCATTTCTACTTGTAATAAAGAGGTCTTGAACTCAGACTAGAGACAATTTCGTTTTTCCCAGTAAATCTTATACTTTTTAGTGTGATGAGGGCTGTATAATTCTTCACACTTCTCTGTTTATTTCAGACGTATAGAAAGACAGAAGGATAAATGAATGACTGGAAACAGTGAGCTAGCTGGAACTGAGGCTTCCCCTTCTCTTTGTTGTTGCAGTTCAGCCACTCAGTCGTGTCTGACTCTTTGCAACCCCATGGACTGCAGCACGCCAGGCTTCCCTGTCTCCCAGAGTTTGCTCAAAATCAGGTCCATTGAGTCATTGATGCCATCCAACCACCTCATTTTCTGTCGCCCCCCCTTTTCCTTCTGCCTTCAGTCTTTCCTAGCATAAGGGTCTTTTCCAATCAGTCAGCTCTTCGAATCAGGTGGCTAAAGTATTGGAGCTTCAGCTTCAGCATCAGTTCTTCCAGTGAATATTCAGTGTTGATTTCCTGCAGGAATGACTGGTTTGATCTCCTTACAGTCCAAGGGACTATCAAGAGTCTTCTCTAGCACCACAGTTCAAAAGCATCAATTCTTCAGTGCTCAGCCTTCTTTGTGGTCCAACTCTCACATCCACATATGACTACCGGAAAAACCGTAGTTTTGACTATACAGGCCTTTGTCAGCAAAGTGATGTCTCTGCTTTTTAATACACTGTCGAAGTTTGTCATAGCTTTTCTGCCAAGGAGCAAACATCTTTTAAAATGCCAGTAGCCTGTCAACCACTCGTTACTGGCAAACTGATTCTTCTCCACCTACAAAGCTCCTCTTACGTTCATCTCACAACAAGAGTGAACAGTAATGAAGCAAGTCCCTTGCCTGGAGCAAAGCTCCATGAGACGTCCAAGCAGACCCAGCCCAAGGCTACCATTGCCCAGGATCCAGAGACCACAGGAGACCTGCTGGCCCTTCTGCCTGTATTACAATCAGCACCTAGTGACAAGTGGCAAGATGCCCAAGGGCTTATGGGCTTGTGAGGTAAACATTTCAATATATATTATCATTTTTATTTTGCTTTTTTAAAATTATGATTTTAATGGTCCTATTATGTCTATATGATAAGCTAACTCAAATCCTTTTGGGAAGTGAACAGAGTATAAATAATAAATAAGTGAAATAAATAAATTCGTTTCCTTTGCCCAACGTGTGCGGTATGCTGCAGAAGACATGAAAAACATAATCACTGCTCTCTAGGAGATTTCAGTATCAACTGGGGGATGAGAAATACACTTGTTAAACAACTAGAAAATATCTTAAGACTACTTATTATTTTTACTGCCGGTTTTCTGATACAGACTGACTGTTCTAAAGGTTCAGAAAAAAGTGGGGTCAATACAAACAGAATTAGAGAAAGCGTTATATACAGGATGAGACACGGTCCATGTAATGTCACGTCTCTAGCTTGGAGCTCCCCATCAGTGTGCCAAGTAGCTATTGATCCTTTCTGCCTCCAGGCTGGCTGAAAAGCAGCAAGAATAGCATCTGGCTTGGAGCACACTCTCTGAGCTTAGAACTGACCTTGATTTTACCCTAGTGGGTCACAACAACATCATCCTTCTTCTCATGTGAAAAGTAACCTCGTGAATGGGTCTAGGAAAAATGGAACTATTTTACGGTATTAATTTCAGCTTCTTATATCTGATTACATTCAGTAAAATTTCCCTTAAACACAATTCAGCTAATCTGAATCTTTCTGGCTGAACTGGCTGGCTTTGCAAACAGTTTCCAAAAGTTTATAGTCTCACAAATTCAGTCACTGTATGTATTCGCCAAAAGCAATTTTGGCCAAATAAATAGTTCATTAGTTTGTTCCCTGTGGGTATTTGATAGTTACTTGTCATTTGACTGTTGCTTCTGTAAAAGTAGTCTCTTTGCTTCCCACTACTATGCAGGCAAGCTTACTTTCCATGATGGTTAACATACATGTATGTGTGTGTGTACATATATATAAAATATTCACAATATACACACAATACAATATCTCAGAATGACACTTTACATCACTAAAAGAGAGGGAAATACACTTTGATTTATTAGCATCAGGCTTCCACCTTTACACTGGCCAGTTCAGCCAAAAGTTTAAGGTCTTTCAGTGAAGGGATTCTTAATCATTTCCCTTGCCCAAACAACACTTTTATATCAGAACTAAGTCAGAGAGAACCAAAGTAAACAGAAAAATTTCAAATGTTCTTGGTTAACCATGTTACTGCTGCTGCTGCTAAGTCGCTTCAGTCAAGTCCAACTCTGTGCGACCCCATAGACAGCAGCCCACCAGGCTCCCCTTTCCCTGGGATTCTCCAGGCAAGAACACTGGAGTGGGTTGCCATTTCCGTCTCCAGTGCATGAAAGTGAAAAGTGAAAGTGAAGTCGCTCAGCCGTGTCTGATTCTTCTCCATCCCATGGACTGCAACCTACCAGGCTCCTCCGCCCCTGAGATTTTCCAGGCAAGAGTACTGGAGTGAGGTGCCATTGCTTTCTCTGGGTTAACCATGTTAAGAACACACAAACATGAGAAAATAATTTACAACTCAGAAAAAGAAACAGCTGAACTTCCCTGGTGGTACCGTGGATAAGAATATGCCTGCCAATGCAGGGGACATGGGTTCGATCCCCGGTCTGGGAAGATTCCACATGCCTCGGAGCAACTGAGACTGTGCACCATTAACTATTGAGCCCATGCTCTGGAACCTGGGAATCAAAATTACTGAAGCCCGAGTGCTTAGAGTCTGTGCTCTACAACAAAAGAAGCCACTGCAGTGAGTTTGTGCAGTGGGTGCACAAGAGCAACACCCGCTCACCGAAACTAGAGAAAGACCCAGAACAATTCCCCACCAAAATCATAAATTAATTACTTTTTACCAAGGAGCATTTGCTTTAAAACTGTTTAAGAAAGAAAAGAAAAAGAAACAATAGATAAATAAGGAAAAGAAAATGAAAATATGTTGCAACAATGTTCTGAGTACCAAAGCCTTCAATGGTAATAAGGAAGAGATTCTAGACATAGGCTTTCTAAACTATTGTCCAGCCCTTCAGGCATGTGCCAAAGACCCTTGAAAGGAGAACCCAGTATTAGCTTTCAGCTGAAGGTGCCTGTTGCTGCTGCTGCTGCTGCTGCTAAGTCGCCTCAGTCGTGTCCAACTCTGTGCGACCCCATAGACAGCAGCCCACCAGGCTCCCCTGTCCCTGGGATTCTCCAGGCAAGAACACTGGAGTGGGTTGCCATTTCCTTCTCCAATGCATGAGAGTGAAAACTGAAAGTGAAGTCACTGAGTTGTGTCCAACTCTCAGCAACCCCATGGACTTCAGCCCACCAGGCTCTTCCATCCATGGGATTTTCCAGGCAAGAGTACTGGAGTGGGGTGCCATTGCCTTCTCCGGAAGGTGCCTGTTAGGGCAGCCTGAATGAACCTCTTATGAATGTCCTACACAAAGGTAGTGGAGAAGGAAATGGCAACCCACTCCAGTACTCTTGCCTGGAAACTTCCATGGCTGGAGGAGCCTGGTATAGGTCCATGGGGTCGAAAGAGTCAGACATGACTGAGTGACTTCACTTTCTTTCTTTCTATAGTTTCTTTTGGAGAAGGAAATAGCAACCCACTCCAGGGTTCTTGCCTAGAGAATCCCATGGACTGAGGGGCCTGGTAGGCTGCGGTCTATGGGGTTGCAAAGAGTGGGACACAACCAACCTAGATAGCATATTCAAAAGCAGAGACATTACTTTGCTGACTAAGGTCCGTCTAGTCAAGGCTATGGTTTTTCCAGTGGTCACGTATGGATGTGAGAGTTGGACTTTGAAGAAAGCTGAGTGCTGGAGAATTGATGCTTTTGAACTGTGGTGTTGGAGAAGACTCTTGAGAGTCCCTTGGACTGCAAGGAGATCCAACCAGTCCATCCTAAACGAGATCAGTCCTGGGTGTTCAATGGAAGGACTGATGCTAAAGCTGAAACTCCAGTACTTTGGCCACCTCACGCGAAGAGTTGACTCATTGGAAAAGACCCTGACGCTGGGAGGGATTGGGGGCAGGAGGAAAACGGGACGAGAGAGGATGAGATGGCTGGATGGCATCACCGACTCGATGGACATGAGTTTGGGTGAACTCCGGGAGTTGGTGATGAACAGGGAGGCCTGGTGTGCTGCGATTCAAGGGGTTGCAAAGAGCCAGACACGACTGAGCGACTGAACTGAACTGAACTGAACTGAAGTAGAGCAACTAACACACACACACACAGAGGCAGAAGTGCTTTTGTTTCTTTCCTTATTTCAATATGAATTTTCCATATGTTAAACACACACACACACACACACACACAAAAGAGAGAAAACAGTAACAGAGTCCTGGAAAAGATTTTCTCAGGGAGGGAAGAAGAGGAATAAGATTGTAAGGTGGGGGTGTGGGGAGAGGTGGACAAGGCATGGTTCATTAACCAAACCCGCAATGTTTTATATCTTTCAAGACAAAGTATCTGAAGAAAATAAAGTATTCACATGCATGGGCTTTCCCGGTGGCACCAGCAGTAAAGAACCTGCCTGCCAATACAGGGGACACAAGAGACAGGGCTTCAGTGCCTGGGTCGGAAAGATCTTCTGGAGCAGGAAACAGCAACCCACTCTGGTATTCTCGCCTGGGAAATCCCAAGGACAGAAGAGCCTGGTGGGCTACAGTCCATGAGGCCACAAAGAGTTGGCAGAAAACACTCATTTTGCTTCCCCGGTGGCTCAATCAGCAAAGAATCTGCCGGCAATGCAGGAGCCCTGGGTTTGATCCCTGGGTCAGGAGATTCCTCTGGAGAAGGAAATAGCAACCCACTCCAGTATTCTTGCCTGAAGAATCCCATGGACAGGGGCGCCTGGCAGGTTACAGTCCATGGGGTTGCTAGGAGTCGGACACAGGTGAGTGACTCAGCCACCACACCCAAGTATTCAGATGCTATGGGTGTTTATGGCCACAAGGAAGCCTAAATGAGATGTTGGCAAACTTTTTATGGAAGGACCAGATAGTACATATTTAGGCTTTGTGGAAAACACTTTCTGTATCACAACTATTCAACTTTGCTTTTATAGGGGGAGAGCAGCCACAGACACTAGATGAACAATGGCTGCGTTGCAATAAAACTTGACTTATGGACACTGACATTTGAATTTCACATAATTTTTACATGTCACAAAAAAGTATTCTTCTTTTGATTTTTTTCAACTGTTTTAAAATATACAACTTTTTTAATCTGTGGCTTGCACAAAAACAAGCCGTTTGGGGCCTGATAGCTGGGGTTTACTGACCCCTGGCTGGATCACTGGTTTGTAATTTGTGGCTCATAAATCACGTTAGTGAGAGAGGGGAATTTCGAGCACAGAATTATTACAAGGAATCCTCAAATGAACCAGCGCCTCTAAAGAAATGACCTGTCTCATGCACATGCTATCCATTTTTCAAATGTTTATAGATACAGTTGAAATTAGTAAAGTAAAAGTTGCAGTAACTTCAAGTGGGTTGACGAGGCAGTACAAGAGAGTTAAAAAGACTTTAACCCACCTGTTCCTAAGAGTTGCTTTGCTCTATGTTTGTTCACTGAGAACATAATAGCTCCAGTTTTTAAAACAAAATTAGGCACAAATGAAAGAATAAAGATGAATGGAAGGAGAAAGGAAGGAATGAAGAGATGGGATGAGGAAGGAAATGATGGCGGGGGAAAAAGATCAAGGAAGACAAAGCAAGAAAAGAACAAAGCAAGACATGAAGAGCATAATTTTATTGGGAAAAAATACCAGACAACTATAAGAGAGATAGAGAGTGATGGCCATTTTTTTAAAAATAAAGATCTCGTGTTTCGAGGGATGATCCCTACTCTTTTTGAGACAGATAAAATCATAACCCTAAAGAAACTAGAGAGAGTCACAAATACTATTAATTTCATAAATATACTTTTTAACCACAGATCATTCCTTCACTTACATGTAAAATCTCCAAAGCTGTCAGGAATGCCAGTCTTTACGTCAAATACAAACTTTTAAGTTTGGGAAGGAAAAAAGTAATGTATTAAAAGGACTTGAGGTGCTACAAAGATTATAATTGTTATTAATATGATAATAAATCAATAGCAGTCACAGGAGTAAAACGTAGCATTGACAGAATCCACTTTTGTATCTTATTGAAAAGACGCAGTTAATTTGGGATACTTGAGAAAATAAAAACATGTTATTTACAGAGAAATCTAGTTACAGATGTGTTTGATTGTGACCACTGCGATTTACTATGTAACTACATTGCTAGCCAAAAAATCTAAAATCCAGCTGTGAACAAATATGGTAAAATTTAAATATGTATCCAAAAACACTAAGTGACTAAGTGCTAAGTCACTTCAGTCATGACCAACTCTTTGTGACCCTATGAACTGTAGCCCACCAGGCTCCTCTGTCCATGGGATTCCCCAGGCAAGAATACTGGAGTGGGCTGCCATTCCCTCCTCCAGGGGATCTTCCCAACCCAGGGATCAAACCTGTGTCTTGTGTATTGGCAGGCAGGTTCTTTACCACTAGCACCACCTGGGAAACCCCAGTGAATTTATAACATCATATAGGTTAATACATACTACTACATAATCAGATCCTAACAATTTAATTCTAATCTTTACGACATTTCTAAATATAACTTATACCAATTTTATGGTTTCTACATATTGAAAGAATATGTATATATATGTGTATACATGTCTTTATTATTCTCTATTGCACAAACTAATATAAAAATGAAGAGCAATATTTTTAAGAGTAAAAATTCTGAGAGAACAAAAAGATTAGAATGTAAAATAGAGAAAAGATAAACAGAGAGGTGAAGAAGGCAAAAGAAAAAAGAGTAGGACCAGTAGGAGAAGAAAGGAAAAAAGAAGAGTCTGGATGTTTGGAGCCATGGGAGAAGTAATGCTATTTTACACTTTCAAATAAATATTTCTGCAGAAAAGGTGTGACAAGCACAATTATCTACGAAGAATTAAACAGAGTGTGAACATGAACTTTTTTTTTTGTTTTTTAGGGTTTTAAGACAGTTAGCTCCACATACTTAGTTCTGAATCTTATAAGGCTCTGGTACACACAGTGTAGAAGAAAACTTCATGATTGAAGAAATTTACCTTAAGACATGATGGAGGGACTTCCCCAGTGGTGCCTTCCAATGAAGGGGACACGTTTGATCCCTGGTCAGGGAAGATTCCACATGCCGCAGAGCAACTAAGCCCGCGCACCGTAACTACTGAGCCTCACGCACTAGGGTCTTTACTACTGAAGCCCGTGTGACTATAGCCTGTGCTCCAAACCAAGAGGAGCCACTTCGAGGAGGAGCCTTCACACCACAAGGGAGAGTAGCCCCCTTGCTCACTGCAACTAGAGAACGCCCTTGTACAGTCGCAAAGACACAGTACACCCCAAAGATACAATTCATTTTTTTTTAAAAAGACATGATGGAGAAGTGGCAAGGATGTTGTGATATTGTTTACAAACGATGTTCCCAGGCCTCTGGTGTGGAGCTAACAAGTAAACAATGTGGATTTTACTTCCCTCTTTAGAATACCCTGTTTAAAACATCCAAATAAACCACTAAACATATTCTGCAGAACCAATCAGCTTAATATACTGAGCCATCAACTGTTTAGATCCGTCTGTTTTCAATTTATGCAGTGACCCTGAAGGGGTAAAAATAAAACAGGACTGTGCAAATTCAGCAGCTCTGGAGAAAGGCTTCGCCCTGCCTGCTCATTTCTCAGGGCATGACCAGGGCCTGTTTTTGTCCAGTATTACTTCCTCCTAATCTTCATGGAAATGGCTAATATCTATTGAGCATTTATTATATGCTTGGTATTGTCCTAAGACTTAACATAAGTTAGCACATTGGATTATCACAATAATTATGATTAATCCCATGTTAGATGTGGAAATTGCAGCCAGCAAGGTTAAGCATCATGGCCCTGGTCTCCCAACACGGTGGGCAGAGTGTAGCTGGCAGTATACTGCAGAGACCTCTGAGCCGTCATGCCACGCTCCCTCCCACCTACGTGTAGAACATTATTCTTTGACTCTCTTGCAAACTATAGCACACCATCATTTCTGGCCTCATAATGTCCAGTTCAACTTCATCCTTCAACTTTCAGATTCTTTGATAGGGTCCTCCACCTTGACTCTAACAGGATGTCATTCAATTTCTCTCATTTTTTCAACCATAATAAATTCACTTCTAAGAGAACATATTAAAAATCAGCATGTTACTGACAAGGAGTTATCGACCTTGAAGGAGCTGTATCTTCCTGTTTGTGATTACACCTAATCTGAACTGGCAACAAAACTGATAGAGCACAACCAATCTCTTTTTTTCTCAGTGGCCTATCCAATAAAGACAAAATGTAAATCATTCGATATGTGTGAATATACACATAAATAGAATTCTCCAACTTGACATTTCCACTCCAGTCTCCTCCCTTTTGCCATAATGACAGCCGCTAAGCTTTTCCCATCGTGTGTGATATTTATTTTCATCAGGCCTATTTCTCTCTGAACTCGTCTTTCATGGATGAGGACCTAATTACCCTTAGATCCTGTTATGCTCTTGTCTTGTCTACGTCAGCTCCTCTAATGACCCCATGGAGAGAGGAAGAAGATAATGAAGATCACTGGGGAGAAGGGCAAATAAATAGGAAGAGCAGGAAAAAACTACAGTGGCACATAGGAAGCTGAAAGTCAGATGTTTTAAGGGAATTCATTTTCGGTTATCAGGCCCTGCTTCCTAGAGCACTCATAATTTTATTTCACTGCGTGCTTCTTTTCAGTCCTCATCTGCATTGTTTGGCCTGGTGAAAGGAATATGGCCTAGTGAAACAGAAAGAATTTTTCTTTTTTATTTATTTTATTGGGGGATAGTTGCTTTACAACGTTGTACTGCTTTCTACTGCACAATGAGGTGAATCAGCTACATGTATACATATATCCCCTTCCTCTTGGGCCTCCCTCCCACCCCCCATTCCACTCATTTTTAGAAAAGAGGTCCTTTCACAACTTAGATGTGTGATCACAAGCAACTTATTTAACTTCTCTTAGCCTAGCTTCTACATCTACAAAATGGAGATAACCATATATACACAAAAGGTTTTTGCAAAGAGTTACTTATATTACACAACACAGTACAGGGAATGGAACTCAGTGTGCATAAATGCAAATGCATATATGCTTTGTAGGCATAGATGACGGCTTCCATGTCTATGCCTATTCACCTAATATTTAATATGGTTTATAATTATTATAACATACATATATATAAACATGGACATGTTTTCTAGAGAAAAATAACATTTACTAGTAGTGAGCACATATCCAGAGATAGAAATTATTTGAAGGATTAGTTCACTTTTTGCTTAATAAAGAGAGATTAAAAAATAAAGCAAGACTGAAAATGCCATAATTCAAACTGAGAAGTTCTAATATTATTTCAGAAAATTTCATTAAGTTCTAATAATAAACAAATATAAATTAATACACATGGATGTCAAATCTAAGTCTAGGCAAGTTGGAGAGAGATTCTAAACTCTAATAAAGTTTTCACAATCTGAACTGATTTTCAATAAAACTAATTTATAGCAAATCTAATAAATAGCAAAGAACACCTTTTATTTGGTTTCTCAGTATGCATTCAGCAGTACTTCCCCTTGGTAGGAATATTTCAAGAAAGATCGCCAGCAAATGCTGACATGAAGTAAAAGCTCTCCTTTGCTTCAGTTACAAGCCTTTTCATGC
Organism: Redunca redunca; assembly: GCA_006410935.1. Lineage (NCBI taxonomy): Eukaryota > Metazoa > Chordata > Mammalia > Artiodactyla > Bovidae > Redunca > Redunca redunca. The sequence continues at coordinate 169,605 of SJYQ01004428.1, forward strand.
CAATACCTACTCTGTTTCCTTCTTAAAGTTCCTAGAGGCACGTGAATATTGAATAGGTGTACCACACTACGATGAGAGGTCTCCTGTTTATTTTGACCAAAGCTATCGCTCTTTTTCCTTTCAGAAAAGAAATGCATTCTTTGCTAAAGCTTCTAAGACTAACCATAAGATGGTGTACAAGTTGTAAACAACCAACTAGTTATGTTCCTCCTCCACAAAACCAGATTAGAGTTTTCTCTGTGACCCTCCCAACTTTTATTTCACACTTTTAAACAGATATTAGACAATTATTTACTCTGTACTGAGTGCTGAACTAGAGTCAGAAGAGGGAGAGAGAGAAAAAGGTGAATATACATGGCCGCTGCCCAAAGGATTTCTAACTTGTGAGGTTCGTCATCAAGGAAGCTAGGCTAACTCAATGGGTCCGTCCTCTTCCTGTAAAAGAACGAAGTTGTGTCTTGGAGCCTCAGTGCTCGCACTGACCATGTGTGACCAACTCATAAATTGGCAGCAGGTACCAACCAGTGTGGGTGTGTTAAATATAACCGGGAAAGAAAAGCAATGCTCTTCTTCACTAATCGACATCTTCGGTTTCTTTACAAAATGGAGATTACAATACTTTCAACATATAACTATTGTTTCAGACGACTTTTGATCACAGTTTGAATAACCACCTTTAGGTTGCTCGAGTCTCATATTGGACTGCCTTCCCCGAAAGATATCCTATTTCTGTTTGGAACTCTGATTTCAACAGTTTTGAGTAGAGAAACATTGACTTCCAGGTGGCAGTCTGCCTTCTCAGTTCTATTATTCCCTGGCAGGTTTTGCCTGCAGTTTTCGTTTTACTTTCCTTATGTCTGAAATTTATGACAATTTTGCTTTTCTTTTTAATTCTCTAGAATTCACTTCTTCACACATTTTTAAATAATGAAAGGGGGGAAGCTGTCCTTCCATTTCTGAATCTGGAACTTCTCCAAGCTTCAAACTCGTGTTTTAAAATTAAAATGACTTATTTTTCTACCCCATAAGGCAGAGTGAGCACTCTTTATTCACAGCTTTACAGAGGTTACCAATATTTTTATTTTCTTACTTCTGTCTTTGAAATCTTTTAAATGTCCTTGCCACTTCATACAGAGACAAGAATAAAGTAAAAAATTAAAACAGAAGCATCCTCTTTGCTGATCTTGAATATCCAGAGGGAGTTTCCATTCTGTGGCACAAAAATCTTAATTGAGAGCAAATTTCTATTTCTGAGAAAATACCAGTTCCAATAACAGAACATGGAAATGTTTAATATTTAACATTGTAAATATTTTGGAGGGGAGGTTATATCATGAACATTTCTCTAATACATTTTACTCTGTAGGTTGATTTATTGTAAATTGGAATTAATGAAACTATAACAAATATATGGAGCTTAAAGGGCAGGAAAGTCTGGCTACCTACTAATGTCACGAAACCTGATTGTAACCTCTTATGGAACCTAACAGAAAAAGAAATTATTCTACAAATTTAAGGGTCTCTAATATCTTCATTGCATTTCTATAACTTCCTCGTTGAAAACGGCTGCTTTATCATTCTCTTCCTTTCATTTATAAATGCTCTTTTTACATTCGCTGCCTGCTTTTCCTCATCAGCACCTAACCCCCCAGGTCTTGGTTCTCCATAAGATCCAATCAAGATCTTGGAGATAAATTGAGCTCTAAAATGATTTATGTCTTACAGAAAAGAAACTCCTGGTTACCACAGGGGAAGAAGGGGAGAGGATAAATTAGGAGTTTGGGATTAACTGATACACACTACTATATATAAAATAGGTACACAACAAGGCCCTTCTGTATAGCCCAGGGAAACTATACTCAATCAAAATCTTATAATAAACCATAATGGAAAAGAACCTGAACATGTATATACATATATATACATGCTGTACTTAGTTGCTTAGTCATGTATGACTCTGAGACCCCATGGACTGTAGCCTGCCAGCCTCCTCTGTCCATGGGGATTCTCCAGGCAAGTATACTGGAGTGGGCTTCCATGCCCTCATCCAGGGGATCTTCCCAACCTAGGGATCAAACCCAGGTCCCCTGCACTGCAGGAGGATTCCTTACCATCTAAGTCACTAGGAAGCCCAAGAATACTAGAGTGGGTAGCCTATCCCTTCTCCAGGGGATCTTCCCGAATGGAACTGGGGTCTCCTGCATTGCAGGCAGATTCTTTACCAGCTGAGCTACCAGGGAAGCCTTCTATTGTGTTAGTTTCAAGTATATTTTATATATATATATATATATAAAAGTCACTTTGCTGTACACTTGAAACTAACACAGTATTTTAAATCAACTATATTTCAATTAAAAAAATTAAGGAAAAGGTGAAATGGCTTGCCTCTTGTCTAATATAATCTGTGGGCAACATACAGACATACTTGACATCAGCATTTAATATCATATGTTAACCAAGCTATGAAACATATTATTGACCTATTTGTAAGAAAATAAAACAACACACAGCTTTCATTATTCTGATAGTTCCACTGTCACCAAACATTCCAGTACAGAAGACTGTAGGCCAGAGGTGGCATACCTCATAAGCCAGACCTCACCACCCATGGGGGCCTCAAAATAGCCCTACATGGGAGCACAGCTGCCACTCTTCTGATTTCCTGCTCGTTCTACTGAATCCATACTTGCCCCAACTGCACGGTGGGGCGGCGGCAGGCGGGGGGTGCTAATGGAGGTGCAGGCTGCAGAGATGGGGGTCTTCTCTAATAGTCAGCATGGACTCCAGGTCTTCCTTTCAGCTTTGAAAAAAACTTTCTTATATTTAATACATCTTTTAAAGATACCTTAAATGCTTTAAGGCAGGATGTAAATTGATATAGTAATTAATTCATCTTTTCACAGGCTTAATATAAGCATCAGGATGATCTTCATAATGAGATTTTGAGATTTTCAAGAAGGAGTGGTGCATCCTTCACTAGAGTTCCTTACTAGGTACATAGTTTGAATTCATTGTAGACTTGTTTAAAAAATTCCAGTAAAAAGAGACAAGTTCCAGGGAACCCTCAAAGTTTCCTTAGTCAACCCCACAAAATACAAATCAGTATCTTCCTTCCTTCCACTTTCTTTTTTTTATTTCTTTGCTCTTTATTTCTACCGACTTATTCCAAAAACAATTAAGGAAGCTCTAACCTAGAATGAATGAAGACTGAGATGCTGTCTCTTGAAGTCCCCATCTGCTAATTTTCCCAGGTTCATAGAACTCTGATTTTAGGATTAATTATACCTTGAAGACAAGGCCCCAGGAGCTCACGCTTCCTAATCCTCCTGCCTTGCTAGACATCTTGGGAAGGCTTCTAAGCAGCCACAATGATACACCAGAGCTAAGTCTAGTTCTTTTTCCAAGACTCAGGGTCTTGGATAGAGACCTTATGCTATGCTAAGTACAATGACAAGAAATGTAACACACGATACCTTCCACTCAAGTGGGTAAATCGAAACAAAAAATAACAACAAATGAATCCCAATGTAAGATGATTTATAGTTGCATGACAAAATTTCTCAGACAGGAGGGAAATCAAGATGGCACAAATTTGGGCAATCAATCCATGTGAAGGAAGCTGGAAATTCTGAAATGTGTATAATAGTGAATATAAAGACATGGGAGCATGGGCATGGCTGGAGAAACAGTTTAACATTTGGGATTGTGAGAGAGAAAGTTGGACAGAACTGGTCAGATCAGATTTGAGTTTATTTTATAGGCAAAAGGTAGTTACTGGGAGTTTGTCATAATGGGATCACACATATTAGATATTGGGATTATACACATATTGGGATTGGCAGAAGGGATTGGAGATAGATGAAACATTGATTTCTTGTGGTCCCAGATAGAAATTATCGGACTTCCCTGGTGGACTAGTGGTTAAGACTCTGTGTTTCCACTGCAGGGGGGCACAGTTTCAATCCCTGGTCAGGGAACTAAGATCTCTGCAGGCCAAGAGAGGCGCAAAAAAAAAAAAAAAAATTTTTTTAATAAATAAATAAACCCAGATAGAAGCAGTAAGAAAATGAGCTTGGATGAAAAACAATGATGTTGGAGATAAAGAGACAGATGGAAGGAAAACTGCAAAATATGAGTTGGCATAACTTTTCTCTCCGTTTTGTTTTGTTTGCCACTTACTTCTTTCTGATCTTTTACCCCGAAATCTTCAGGTCAACAGTCTTCCTCTATCAGTTTTCTGTCCTCCCTGCACAGGAAGAGATAAATTAGTTTCACATTCTTTTTCTTCTAAATTTGCTGGCTAAAATCAATTGAATCAGAACTGGAGTTCAGACTTCTTTTAAAATATAGAACAGAAACATTATTTGAAATTTGATTATAAAATAATATTGCAGATTGAAATTTGTTTAACTAAGTTTGAACTATACAATTGATTCTTTTCTCCAAATTATTTAAATTTTAGAAGCGATAAAAGTTAGCTCAAAATTTTTAAAAAACAGTGCATCTTTTATTTTTATAAGGTTCAAATGTCAAATTTCTGCCAAAACATTCTATAATGAGACTAATTTCTGCATAAATCACAAAGAGTTAATAGTCATGCCTAGTAATGGTAATTAAACTGTTGTACAAATTTTCAACATCAATCAACTTACTGATATGACATCAAAAAGATGTGACATTTTTATTCTCAGAATCTCCCAGAGGCAAAGTTATATTACCCTCAAAACCATCAAGGGGCCAGAACACAATGACTGGTGCACTTTATCCTTGCTTTGCAGCAAAGGCAGATGGAACACATAACCCTCCTTCAAGTTTATCTCAAAATTATATGGCTTTCTATGAGGCTCTAAACCTGGAGACCTCCCCTCACTCAACAAATTAATGCCCAGCCTAAATAACCAAAGAATGACTCTAAAGCACGTTACGTAAGTAAAGTACTAGGTCAAGTAAAGAGAATAAAGGACATAGGCATGAGATAGGGCTTCTCTGGTGGGTCAGTCAGTAAGGAATACACCTGCAATGCAGGCGACTGCCAGCAATGCAAGAGGCCCAGGTTTGTTCCCTGGGTTGGGAAGATCACTGGAGAAGGAAATAGCAACCCACTCCAGTATGCTGGCCCGAGAAATTCCATCAACGGGGGAGCCTGGCAGGCTGCAGCCCATGAGGTCGCAAGGGTCAGATGCAACTTAGTGACTAAACGGCCACCACCACCACACCTTAGAGAACCTGTTTCCTTCTGAGCATCAGAAAATCCGTATGAACAAAAACATTATCTCAGTTCACCAGTTTCTTTTGTCTTCTGTCACTTGGAGAGAGAGAGAGAGCAGAGTAGGGAAACTTGAAGAAATACACAAGAGATGTTGCTTACTAAGTCTTAAAAAGAAGTAGTTGGTTTTGTGAAAACTGGGGTAAAGGTAAATATGCAACAGAAGAAAGGATGGCTGTTATCAACAAAAATAGTTAGAAATAGAGAAACTAACAGAAAAACTTCACATGGGAGCATACCACTAAATATTAAAATAGTATGATAAATATGATGATCCTGCCTGTTTGGAGAGAATGCCTCTTCATCCTTTTCCACTTCTGATGTTTTCTCCCATGTGGAGAAAACCTCCATTAAATAACATCATTGGCCTTTGTCTTCCTCATCACTTACTAGTCCAAAGGAAGATGGAATGATTTTTTTGATTATTGAGTTGACAGCTGGAAATGGTAATGTGTAACTCTTTCCCTTTGTGGTTTTTTCCTACTTATGAGCTGCCCACAAGGATCACATTTCTGATCTGTTTCTCCACGCTATAACTGTTACAGCATGTTTTTCATGGAGAAAAAAAAAATTGTCCATACTGACTTATTCTGATGGGGAAGAATGAAGAAGCACCGTCTCCAAACAGGCAGGATTTGTATAATTCTCAACCTTTCCCCAAAGCTACCACGATGCCTGAATGCAAGTGCTTAATAAAGTTTAAATGAATTAATAGATAGATGTTCCATGGTGCATCTGTTCTTTAAATGTGGCTCTAAATGGAAAATAGTAAAATTTAATGATTGTAATAGCCAGAGTGGGCTTCCCTGCCAGCTCGGCAGTAAAGAACCTACCTGCAATGAAGGAGATGCAGGTTTGATCCCTAATCTGAGAAGATTTTCGCTGGAGAAGGAAAACAACAACCCACTCTAGTGTTCTTGTCTGAGAAATTGCATGGATAGAGGAGCCTGGCAGGCTATAATTCATGAAGTCACTAAAGAGTCAGACATGATTTAGCGACTAAACAACAACAATAGACAGAGTAGTAATTATTTGATCTCAATACTATACAGGAAATAACAGTTGATGCAATCTATCTCTTACAACTGAACTATACACTTAGTTGGGCAAAACATACACTCAATGTCTTATTCATCTACAGGCTGACTAGCCAGATTAAAAACATAGAACCCCAAAAGATACATAAAGCCATCGCTTGGGGGGAAACAGGTGAGATCAGACTTATCTTAGGAGATTTTGTCAAACCAAGCAGATAGAAACATAACTAACATAAATCACCATGCATGTGGGGCTTCTATTCAATTACCACTACCCCTTTCCTTCGGGGCACACTACAGGGTTCCTGGGATACCAGTGTGAACAGGACAGAAATGACCCTGCCCCCTGGCCTCCCTGATTCTGGCCACCGTGTATTCAGGGCTTTGTGGAATCCTTGCTTTTCACAAGCAGGCATGAAATGTATTTTATTCTGTGTATGGAAGGTTGCCATCTGAAAAGCCATTTATGTCATATACCATACTCATAGAATTAAAGGGGGGAAAAACACATGGTCATCACAATGGATGCAGAAAAGACTTGGTAAATCTAATACTCATTCATAATAAAAACTCTCAATAATCTAGAAATCAAAGGGGAGCTTCCTCAAGCTGAAAAAGGACCTCTGTGAAAAAACCAGAGCTAACATCATACCTATAAGGTGAAAAACTGAATGTTTTCCCCTATGACCAGGATTAAGACAAACTTTATTACTAACAGTCCCAAACTGGAAACAACCCTAATGTCCATCAAGACCTGAAGGGCTAAACAAGCAGTACTATACTCATACAATGTAAGACTATACAACAATGAACAAAGGCAAGCACACTGCTACATGCAACACCATGAAAGAATCTCAAAAACTTTACCTTCTATGTTAGCAATGGTGGAATGAGCCTATTAAAACCTCTCTCACCCAAAGAATACAGCTAAACATCTTAGAATACAAACAGCAACTATGAAGGACTCTTAAGATGCAAAGAACAACAGAGAGCTTAGAGATGGAAGTAAAAGTCTGAAGAAAGAAAAGCACAGTAATAAGTGTTCTGATCATTTTCCTTTTACTTTCTCTCTTCCAATGAATGGTTCAAAAGTCCTAAAACTGTACAATAGACACAGACAACAAGAGGCTCCTGAAAAACTCTGCTTTTGCTGGTCAGAAGATTGGGGAACGGGACACTTGTGGAGCCAGTGTGCTGGGAAAAGAAAACAGTGCCTATTTTTCATTTTTCTTTTCTTCTTCAAATCTGTTTTCTTTTCTGGTATCTCCCAGAGGCCAACCCCAGTCATGGAGTTACCATGTAGCAGCAGCAACAACAGAAGAACCTAAAACTCCATGAGAAAACCTACATCCTTGGCCAGAAGGACCAAGAAAAAGGACCGTGTGAATTGGAGAATGTGGGGGGTGGAATTTCTGGAATTGAAAGAATTCTGATGAATGAGTCAAAGGCAATCCGGGTCTCGCTAGTCAATCTGTGCATGTGCAGAACAGATCCGAAAGAGCAGAGCAAAAGATCTGAAAACTGAACTGCTTTATAAGGCACCCTTGGAATCCTAGACTAACGCCTGACAGATGTCTGTGCAGACCAGGCTGAGAAGAGTGTAACAGGAACTCTGAGAGCTAAACTACTCTATGAAACACTTCCTGAGTTCCAGACTAAGCTCTAAGTAGCTCGGCATGGGACAGACTCAAACAATATAACAGAAGGTTTGAATACTGAACACACATTGAGACCATTATCCACAAACAAAGAGAACTCATCAGACCCTAAATGGTCTGGTGGCCTCCTAATGCAAGAGATCAACAGTCTCCAGACGATGTTAGCCTACCAAAATCTCAACAACATAATATTCAAAATGCCCAGGGTACAATCTAAAATCACCTGTCATTCAAAGACCCATGAAACCATGACCAGCTCTCGAGGGAAAAGAAACTTAACAGATGCCAACACCAAAATAATTAATACAATGTGTAGAACGACCAGACAAGCACTAAAACAGCTAAGACAACCAAGCTCATTGCGGGAATGGTAAACACTATTGAAATGAATGGGGAAACAGAGGCTTTCTTCAGAGAAATACAAATGAAAACAGCAAATAGAAGTCTGAGAGAATAAAACCACAATATCTGAAATAAAATTTTACTGGATGGGCTCAATAGTCAAAAGAATAACCGAAAGCAAAAAAAGAAAAGATTGATGATAAAAGAAACTAAGAGGATTAATGGCCAGGAGATCTGCTCTAAAGAAAGGCTAAAGAATGGTCTTCAAGCTGAAGGAAAATGATTCCACAGAGAAACATGGAACTTTGGGAACGAAAGAAGAGCAACAAGGCGTGGAAAATATCTGAGTAAATATATGTTTTTATTCTCCTAATATTTTAAGTGTGTATGAGTGTTAAAAACAAGATTTAGAACACTGGTTGGTTTTTTAATGGTCAACTATTTCAATGTGTATAAATACAACATAAGTAGGAAGGGATAAAGAACCTAAATGGTTTTTTTATATTCTACATTTTACTATAAGTGGTAAAATGTTATTCTTACTAGACTGTGAAATGTTAGATATGATTAATATAAATCATAAAGCAACTCAATAAATAGGATATTTAGCCAGAAATCTAAAAGGTTAAAGAAGATAGAATATAGAAAATATTCAAATAAGCCAAAAGAATGCAACAGAGGGAGAACAAAGAAACATAAAACAATGTAGGAACACAGAACACAAATAATAAATGTTAACCCTAAATTTGAATTTAGCAATAATTACACGACGTAAAAAGTAGAAACATACCATTTAAAAGACAGACATTGTCAGATTAGATAAAAAATATAAGATCCAATTATACTTTGACTACAAAAAGTATAATTGTAATTATATTTAGAGGCTAAAATACAGAAAAATTAGATATCATACAAACTAATACATGTATTAATATCAGACCACATTCACTTCAGAGCAAAGACATTTATCAAGAATAAAGGAATAAAGAGAATAATGATAAAATTGTCAATTCATCTTGAGAACATACAATTTTATACATGTATGCACAAAAGAATAGAGCTCCCCAATACATGAAGTAAAAACTAATCAACATGGTAAAAGCAAAAAGAAAAATACACAATTATAGCTGGAATTGCTTTTTAGCCTCTTGGCTAAGATCAAGCGTAGTACAGTTAGAGAATTTCAGCTAAGTCACTTCAGTTGTACCCAACTCTTTGAGACCCCATGGACTGTAGCCCACTGGGCTCCTCTGTCCATGGGATTCTCCAGGCAAGAATGCTGGAGTGGGCTGCCACGCCCTCCTCCGGGGATCTTCCCTCAGGTCTTCTGCATGGGCAAGCAGGTTTTTTACCACTAGTGCCACCGGGGAAGCCTAGTTGGAGACATTAATGCTCTCTATAATTGTTAGAACAAGCAGACCGACCCAAAGTCAGCAAGGTTATAAAACACCTGAACAACTCTCTCAATCAACTTGACCTATTTTATATTTATAGAATTCCATCCAATGATAGCATAATTCACCTTGGTTTCTATTGGAATTGGATACTCAACAGCATTAATTACATTCTGGCACTACAGAAAAAGCAAACAACAGAAAATAAAACCGTAACAAATTTGGAAAAATTGAAATGATACAAAATATGTTTTCTGAATGGAAACAATTAAACTAAATTTCAAAAATGCTGCTGCTGCTAAGTCACTTCAGTCGTGTCCTACTCTGTGTGACCCCATAGACAGCAGCCCACCAGGCTCCTCCATTCCTGGGATTCTCCAGGCAAGAACACTGGAGGGGGTTGCTATTTCCTTCTTCAATGCATGAAAGTGAAAAGTGAAAGTGAAGTCGCTCAGCTGTGACCAACTCTTCAAGACCCCATGGACTGCAGCCTACCAGGCTTCTCTGTCCATGGGATTTTCCAGGCAAGAGTACTGGAGCGGGGTGCCATTGCCTTGTTTATAAAATTTCCCACATATCTTGAAATGTTAAAACACATTTTAAATAACTAATATATAAAAGCAGAAGCCTCAAAAGAGTTAGAAAGCTTTTGAAGTGAATAAAAGTGAAAATAAAATACATCACAATTTGTGGGATACAGCTAAAACAATGCTCTGAAAAAACTAAATGCTTACAGTATTAAATACTCACATGAGAGATATCAGGTCTCAAAAAACAATCTCACTTTACACCCAAACTAGCAAAATAAGAAAAAAATAAACACAATAAGCAGAATCCAATACTTTGGCCACTTAATGCTGGGAAAGATTGAGGGCAGGAGGAGAAGGAGGCAACAGAGATTGAGATGGTTGGATGGCATCACTGACTCAATGGACATGAGTTTGAGCAAACCCTGGAAGACAGTGAAGGACAGAGAAGCCTGGTGTGCTGAAGTCCATAGAGTCGGATATGACTTAGCGACTGAACAACAATTACACTAACTCTCTCTGTTGAAACATGAGTCTTCCTGTATTAAGGTGAGGTGAAGTCGCTAGTCGTGTCCGACTCTTTGCGACCCTATGGACTGTAGCCTCCAAGGCTCCTCCGTCCATGGGATTCTCCAGGCAAGAATACTGGAGTGGGTTGCCATTTCCGAAGTATATTAATAGTTTTTGCCTCATAGACTTATTGGTACTATCCTGNGAGTCGGACATGACTTAGCGACTGAACAACAATTACACTAACTCTCTCTGTTGAAACATGAGTCTTCCTGTATTAAGGTGAGGTGAAGTCGCTAGTCATGTCCGACTCTTTGCGACCCTATGGACTGTAGCCTCCAAGGCTCCTCCGTCCATGGGATTCTCCAGGCAAGAATACTGGAGTGGGTTGCCATTTCCGAAGTATATTAATAGTTTTTGCCTCATAGACTTATTGGTACTATCCTGTGGTCATTATTGACACATATACAGAAAACAGCGTAAGTTCATTGTAAGGATAACAGTTTACTTTGAAACAGGAAAACCGACTGTGCTAGGGTGAGAAGTTTTCAACATAAGCAAGCATCCACAAAAGTGAGAGTCCCAGTATCTTAATAAGTCTTTGAGTATTCAGAACAAAACTGTAAACCTAATAAAATATTTTAGCTGTTTTATACTTGTCATGATCCAAATTTAAAAAAAAAAAAATCTGAGTCTAAAACTTTATTTTATCCAGGCTCGAGAAGGTGGAAAAGAAATACAGATTTCATTATGAAATGCTGCTTTTGTGGTTTTTTCTATATTGATGATTTTCCAAAGTGTAATCTCTCAGGATGACCTGCTTCAACTTTATGGCCATCCAGAGGCATAAGAATCTATCAGATTTTTAAAACCTGCCTTCATTAAAATATACCCTATTTAAAACAAATCCCACTCTCCCTAAGGAATTACAACCCTGAGTTTTAATCTTCACAGTTGAGACTCCTATTTAACAATTCAGCGAAAACATTCCATAACCAGACTGTTTTTAAGAAATGATTAAAAATTGCAACTTCATTATTAAATTTCAACTCAGTCTTCTATATTTCTTTTTGTTATATGTTCTTTCTAATTTCTTTTTTATTGAAATATGGTTGGCATACAATATTGTGTTAGCTTCACGTGCATAGTGCTTTGACATTTGCATACATTATGCAATGATCACCACGAAAAATCTAATAATCATCTGTCCCCATACAAAGTTATTACGATATTATTGACAGCATTCCTTATGCTATATATTACATTCTTGGGGGGCTTCCCAGGTGGCTCAGTAGTAAAGAATTCTGCCACAAAGGAGACCTAAGTTCGATCCCTGGGTTGGGAAGATCCCTTGAAGAAGGAAGTGGCAAGCCACTCCAGTATTCTTGCCTGGGAAATCCTATGGACAGAAGAACCTGGCGGGCTATAGTCCATGGGGTCACAAAAGAGTCGGACATGACTGAGAGACTAAATAGCAAGTAAAATTTACCCCTGGTATATTACCTCCTTGTGACTAGAGACTGGTACCCTCTCAATTCCCTTCACCGATTTCATCTGCTCATCTTCCTTCTGGCTATCACTCTGTAATCATGAGTCTGTTTTTGGTTTGTTTGTTTTGTTTTGTTAGATTCCACATGTAAGTGAGATCATGCTTATCTGCCTTGGTCTGACTTAACTTCAATAGCATTCAGTTCAGTTCAGTTCAGTCACTCAGTCGTGTCCGACTCTTTGCGACCCCAGGAATCGCAGCACACCAGGCCTCCCTGTCCATCACCAACTCCCGGAGTTCACTCAGATTCACGTCCATCGAGTCAGTGATACCATCCAGCCATCTCATCCTCTGTCGTCCCCTTTTTCTCCTGCTCCCAGTCCCTCCCAGCATCAGAGTCTTTTCCAATGAGTCAACTCTTCGCATGAAGTGGCCAAAGTACTGGAGTTTCAGCTTTAGCATCATTCCTTCCAAAGAACACCCAGGACTGATCTCCTTCAGAATGGACCGGTTGGATCTCCCTGCAGTCCAAGGGACTCTCAAGCCTCTTCTCCTACACCACAGTTCAAAAGCATCAATTCTTCGGCACTCAGCCTTCTTCACAGTCCAACTCTCACATCCATACATGACCACTGGAAAATCCAAAGCCTTGACTAGATGGACCTTAGTCGGCAAAGTAATGTCTCTGCTTTTCAATATGCTATCTAGGTTGGTCATAACTTTTCTTCCAAGGAGTAAGCGTCTTTTAATTTCATGGCTGCAATCACCATCTGCAGTGATTTTGGAGCCCCAAAAAATAAAGTCTGACACTGTTTCCACTGTTTCCCCATCTATTTCCCATGAAGTGATGGGACCAGATGCCATGATCTTCGTTTTCTGAATGTTGAGCTTTAAGCCAACTTTTTCACTCTCCTCTTTCACTTTCATCAAGAGGCTTTTTAGTTCCACTTCACTTTCTGCCATAAGGGTGGTGTCATCTGCATATCTGAGGTGATTGATATTTTTCCTGGCAATCTTGATTCCAGCTCGTGTTTCTTCTAGTCCAGCGTTTCTCATGATGTACTCTGCATAGAAGTTAAATAAGAAGGGTGACAATATACAGCCTTGACAGACTCCTTTTCCTATTTGGAACCAGTCTGTTGTTCCATGTCCACTTCTAACTGTTGCTTCCTGGCCTGCATACAGATTTCTCAAGAGGCAGGTTAGGTGGTCTGGTATTCCCATCTCTTGAAGAATTTTCCACAGTTAATTGGGATCCACACAGTCAAAGGCTTTGGCATAGTCAACAAAGCAGAAATAGATGTTTTTCTGGAACTCTCTTGCTTTTTCCATGATCCAGCAGATGTTGGTAATTTGATCTCTGGTTCCTCTGCCTTTTCTAAAACCAGCTTGAACATCAGGAAGTTCACGGTTCACGTATTGCTGAAGCCTGGCTTGGAGAATTTTGAGCATTACTTTACTAGCATGTGAGATGAGTGCAATTGTGCGGTAGTTTGAGCATTCTTTGGCATTGCCTTTCTTTGGGATTGGAATGAAAACTGACCTTTTCCAGTCCTGTGGCCACTGCTGAGTTTTCCAAATTTGCTGGCATATTGAGTGCAGCACTTTCACAGCATCATCTTTCAGGATTTGAAATAGCTCTACTGGAATTCCATCACCTCCACTAGCTTTGTTCGTAGTGATGCTTTCTAAGGCCCACTTGACTCCACATTCCAAGATGTCTGGTTCTAGATGAGTGATCACACCATCGTGATTATCTGGGTCGTGAAGATCCTTTTTGTACAGTTCTTCCATGTATTCTTGCCACTTCTTCTTAGATTCACCTTCTAGGTTCATGTTTCACTTTGTCTGACTTATTTCACTCAGCATAATGCCGTCTAGATTCATTTTCTAGATTCATATTTCATTTATTTATTATTCATTCATGCTGTGAATCTGATGTTAACAACTGTAATAGACCAGGCACTGTTTCTGATATTAGTAATATAGTAAAGAAGAAGATAACAGTTTAGTGAAGCAGATTGATACAGAAATACTTAGAATGAACTATGCTGAGTGCTCTGCTATGTATAGGCATGAGGACACTTGGAAGCAGATGAAGATAAGTTTTATCCCAGAGTGGAGGAAGAATTCTTAGTAGAGATATTTAAGTTGAGCTTTTAAGGATTTGGTCAAGTAAAAAGCTCATGCAGGGCATTCTGGGATGATACAGAAGTATAAGCAAAAGGCACTGAACTTTAAGAAAATCTTTGGAGGAAGTACCTAAACATAGTTCAGCAAAGCTAGAACACTGTATGTATTAGGAAACAGTAAGAGATGGGGCAGCACAGACAAGCAAAAGCCAGATCAACGTAGGAAAAAGACTTGGATTTTATCCTGAAGGTTATGGGAGGCAATGGAACGATCTAATAAGATTTACATTATGGGAAGATCACTTATGTGGTAATAGACAAAAGACTAATAAATTGAATTTTGCACTGTTTCAACTGAGAAATGATTTAATTCTAAAGCAAGACAAAGGCAGGGAAGACGGAGATGAGGATCACTACTAGAATTATATAAGGTATGTAACTAATAGGACTTAAGGACGGGCTGAATGTGATTTCAGGTAAGGTGAGGAAAAAAGGTAGGGAAAAGATTCAAGGATGATCCTAGGTTTCTGACCTGAGTATCTGGTCGATGTCCATCCTCTTAACAGAGTAAATACACTCTGAAGTGGATCTGATGAAAAGCCTAAGTTCAGTTTTGTCCGGATTTAGTTGTGTTGCCTGTGCAGCATCAAAGGGAGATGTCTAAGAGGCATTTGGGTATTTGGGTACATGGAAGCCTAAGAAAGAGATCTGCAATCAGCTAATTCATATTAGTTGTAGTATTCTGAGTTGCTGTGATATTGGATTTCTAATTTAAAAAAATAACACATTTTGTCTCCATCCCCCTTTCTGCCACAGAGCTCCTAAAGCCCTTAGAATTTTCTAAGTATTGAGTGATAAATGTGTCTCATTATGTTAATGAGGTGACTTTAGGAATGCTGCTAAGGCTGGGGGATGGTTGTTAGGAGAACCAATCATGTGATTAGAAGGTTGGAAAGGGTGGAGGAAAGGGACTGGAATTTGGATCAATCACCAATGACAAATGATTAAAACAATTATATTTATGTAAGTGTGCATGCTCAATTGGGTCCAACTTTATGAGACTCCACGGACTGTGTAGCCCACCAGGCTCCTCCGTCCATGAAATTCTCCAGGTAAGGACACTGGGGTAGGTAACCATTCCCTTCTCCAGAGCATCTTCCCAACCCAGGGATCAAACCCAGGTCTCCCAGCATTGCAGGTAGGTTCCTTACTGTCTGAGTGACTCCATAAAAAGCCAAGAGGATAGGGCTTGGAGAGCTTCCAGGTTGGTAAGCCCATGGAGACTAAGGGAGAATAACACCCCCAAAGAGAGCTGAGAAGTCCCATGCCCTTTCCCCATGCCTTGCCAAATACATCCATGCCATCTGGCTGTTCCTGAAACAACCAGTCACCTACTAGGTAAAATGTTTCTCTGAGTTCTGTGAGGCGCTCTGGCAATTAATAAAAGGAAGGTTCTCTGACTTACAGCCATTTTGTCAGAAGTACGAAAACAACCTGGACTTGCCTCTGGCATCTGAAGTCCAAAGAGGAAGTTGTAGAGATGGTCACACTGCATGGAGTAAGTCAAACAGAGAAAGACAAGTCTCATGCAATATCGCTTATAGGCGGAATCTAAAAAAATGGTACAAATGAACTTACTTACAAAAGGAAATAGGAACACAGATGTAGAAAACAAACCTATGGTTACCAAGGAGGAATTGGGGGAAAGGATAAATGAGGAGACTGGAATTGACATATATGCACTTTTACATTTAAAATAGATAACTACAAAAGACCTACCGTACAGCACGGGAAACTCTACTCAGTTCCCTGTAATGGTCTATTTGGGAAAAAGAATCTAAAAAGGAGTGGCTATGTGTATATGTATAACTGAATCACTTTGCTGTACCCCTGAAACTAACACAACATTGTGAATCAACTGTACTTCAGTAAAAATTTAAAAATAAACAAATACATTGTTTCAAGGTTAAAAAAAATGGAAAAGCAAGTATAACACATACAAGATTAATAAAAATTCCCCTACTACTTTTTAAGCCTAAAACATCCATTGTATGCTAATAAGGAAAATTAAAAATACAGCAATATAACAAAAGGGATTATTGGAACTCCTGATTTGTAATTGGTTGGTAAGAAGTAGAAGTGATGACGTGCATTTGCAACTGATGTTAGAAGTGGGTATGGGGGACTGAGCCCTTCACTTGCGGCATCTGATGCTAACTCCCAGTAGATAATGTCAGAGTTGCTTGATGGTGTAGAGGGAAGACACTGGGACCAGGTCCAGAACCCAAATGGTTGGTGAGATTCCCCAGGGAAAAAAGTACAGAATGAGAGGAGAATGTGGCCAAGAAAAACAGGACAACAGATAAAGAATGGATAGAGATGAGCTGATGAAGTTTATTAACAATAATGCCTAGAGAGGTGGGAGAAATGGAACTCTGGAAATGAAAGGGGAGAGATTTTAAGAAGAAAGTCATCAACAGTACCAAGTACTGCAAAGTCCAGAAGATAAAGATTGAGAAGGTGTCCATTTAAGTTTAGCAACTAAGCAATCATTCCCAAGAGCAGATTTAATGGGATATTGGAAAAGGGAGACTTATAGAAATAAATAATGAAAGTAGGATCATGAAACAGATTGAGTTAAAGTTACTCTTCCAAAAACGGGATTGAGAAAGTAAAGACATAGATACAGTTAGAGGATGATAAAGAGTTAGAAATATTTTTCAGGTATTTAGAGCAGCTTTATTAATAATTGCCAAAAACAGGAAGTGACCAAGATGTCCCTCAAAAGATGAGTGAATAAACAAGCTGTGGAAAACCTATACAATGTAATTTTTTAAAGTATACTTGATTTATAAAATTATATTGGTTTCAGCTTTACAAAATGGTGATTCAATGTTTTTTATAAAATATACCCCATTTAAAGTTACAAAACATTGAGCATATTCTCTTGTGCTGTATAACATATCCTTGTAGGTTATTTATTTTATACATAGTTTGTACCTCTTAATGCCCACCCCTATTTTGCTCCTTTCCCCTGCCCTCTATCAGTTCATTTCAGTTCAGTTGCTCAGTCACGTCCAGCTCTTTGTGACCCCATGAACTGCAGCACGCCAGGCTTCCCTGTCCATCACCAACTCCTAGAGTTTGCTCAAACTCATGTCCATCGAGTCGGTGATGCTATCCAACCATCTCATCCTCTGTCATCCCTTCTCCTCCTGCCTTCAATCTGTCTCTGCATCAGGGTCTTTTCAAATGAGTCAGTTCTTCTCATCAGATGGCCAAAGTATTGGAGCTTCAGCTTTAGCTGAATATTCCTTCCAGTGAATATTCAGGACTGATTTCCTTCAGGATTCATCGGTTTGGTCTCCTTGCTGTCCAAGGGGCTCTCAAGAGTGTTCTCCAACACGACAGTTCCCTCTATACACAAACCTCTAGTTTGTTCTCTGTGAGTCTGTTTTTGTTTGCTTACATGCATCCATTTCTTAGATCCCACACATAAGTGATAACATAAGAGTATTTGTCTTTCTCTGCCTGGCTCATTTCACCAAGCATAATACCTTCCAGGTCCATCCATGTTGTTGCAAATGGCATTACTTCATTCTTTTTATGGCTGAGTAGTATTCCATTGTATATATGCATACCTCCTCATCTTTCTCCATTCATCTATTGATGAACACTTAGGTTGCATCCATATACTGGCTATTATAAGTAATGCTGCTATGAACATTGAGTGCATATATTTTTTCTACTTAAGTGTTTTCATTTTCCCCTGACATATACCCAGCACTGGAATTGCTGGTTCCTATGGTAGTTCTATTTTTAAATTTTTGAGGAACTTCCATACTGCCTTCCATAGTGGCTGTACCAGTTTACAAACCCGTCAACAGTGCACTTGGATTGCCTGTCCTCCACATCTCTTGTCTTTCTGATGATAACCATTCTGACAGAGGACTTCCCTAGTGGCTCAAAGGGTAAAGAATCCGCCTGTAATGCAGGAGACCCAGGTTTGATCCCTTAGTTAGGAAGATCCCCTGGAGAAGGGAATGGCAACCCACTCTAGTATTCTTGCCTGGAGAATGCCATGGACAGAAAAGCCTGGAGAGCTACAGTCCCTGAGGTCACAAAGAGTCGGACACGACTGAATGACTAACACACAGAGATACACACACATTCTGACAGATGAGAACTGGTATCTTATTGTGGGTTTTTTTTTAATTAATTTATTTTTTAATTGAACGGTAATTGCTTTACAGAATTTTGCTGTTTTCAGCAAAACATCAACGTGAGTCAGCCATAGGGATACACATGCAGTTCCGATTTCAAGTATCTGCCTTGTGGTTAGCGATGCTGAGCCCTTTTCATATGCCTACTGATCATCTGCAGTGTCTTCTGGAAAGTCACAATTTAAAATTATCTTTAATGGAATACATTTATGAGTACGAAGAGGAAACCATTTGCTAGGGAACATTTTCCTGACAATTTCTGTCCACGTGCTGCTGCTGCTGCTAAGTCGCTTCAGTCATGTCCGACTCTGTGCAACCCCATAGTCGGCAGCCCACCAGGCTCCCCCATCCCTGGGATTCTCCAGGCAAGAACACTGGAGTGGGCTGCCACTTCCTTCTCCAATGCATGAAAGTGAAAAGTGAAAGTGCAGTCGCTCTGTCGTGTCCGACTCTAGCGACCCCATGGACTGCAGCCTACCAGGCTCCTCATCCATGGGATTTTCCAGGAAAAAGTACTGGAGTGGGGTGCCATTGCCTTCTCCATCTGTCCACGTAACAGACTGCAATTCATGAACATTTATTCACTTCAACACGGAAAAGACACACAGAGCCTGTGATGTGACACAACACACCGATGCTGTGATGTGAACCCAGCATCTCACAGGAGCCCACAGTGTCCACTCACTGGGCAAATGTCACCCAGCATCTCCCCTCCCCAGG
This sequence comes from Redunca redunca, assembly GCA_006410935.1. NCBI lineage: Eukaryota > Metazoa > Chordata > Mammalia > Artiodactyla > Bovidae > Redunca > Redunca redunca. The sequence goes on from SJYQ01004428.1 coordinate 188,903, forward strand.
GCAGGGCCGCGGGAGGGGCGAGTCTTATACACGAAAACCTGAAGATAAAGCCTAACACTCCTGGGGGGAAATGGGAATCTAAAGGAACAACTGTCTTCCAGAATCCTTTTGGAAACTTCATTAGATGAGCCATTTCCCAGCCACAAGGTGATCTATCAGGGAGGGGTGTCTGTCTTGATTGAGAATGCTTTCTCACAGGTACCCCCAAAGCCCCTTCCTGAGCCATGGTACCTACAAGCATGCTGTTGGAGCAGCAGGTCATCCAGATGACCCCACACAGCCCAGCGGGCTTCCTCCCATCACAGCTCAGTTTCTGTCTCTGACTTTCCATCTACCAAATGTCCAAATCCCACTTTTTCCCAGGATTCTTGTGCCATCAGCTGCCTCTTCATCCTGCACTTAAATAATCTTGTGATTTCTGTGCAAAGCAGTTTCAAAATTGTTTCCCCGGAGACACTTCACAAATTTCTCTCTGAAGATTTTACATTCACCAAAGTGATCAAGCAGGAAGTAGCCCTTACCTGGGGGCCATGGCTGGAAGTTCCTGGATCCGAAGTTCATGGCCATTGACATGACAGCAGTGCCCGGAGTCCAAGAATTTATTTCTAAATAGGAGAGACTGCACGCTAGTAAAGTAATGCTCTATTTCTGCTTTATTGACTATGCCAAAGCCTTTGACTGTGTGGATCGCAATCAACTGTGGAAGATTCTGAAAGAGATGGGAATACCAGACCACCTGATCTGCCTCTTGAGAAACCTATATGCAGGTCAGGAGGCAACAGTTAGAACTGGACATGGAACAACAGACTGGTTCCAAATAGGAAAAGGAGTACGTCAAGGCTGTATATTGTCACCCTGCTTATTTAACTTATATGCAGAGTACATCATGAGAAATGCTGGGCTGGAAGAAGCACAAGCTGGAATCAAGATTGCTGGAAGAAATATTAAATATTAAATTATTAAATATTAAATATCAAAAACTTCAGATATGCAGATGACACCACCCTTATGGCAGAAAGGGAGGAGGAACTAAAAAGCCTCTTGATGAAAGTGAAAGAGGAGAGTGAAAAAGTTGGCTTAAAGCTCAACATTCAGAAAATGAACATCATGGCATCCAGTATCATCACTTCATGGCAAATAGATGGGGAAACAGTGGAAACAGTGTCAGACTTTATTTTTTTGGGCTCCAAAATCACTACAGATGGTGATTGCAGCCGTGAAATTAAAAGACGCTTACTCCTTGGAAGAAAAGTTATGACCAAACTAGATAGCATATTCAAAAGCAGAGGCATTGCTTTGCCAACAAAGGTCCATCTAGTCAAGGCTTTGGTTTTTCCAGTAGTCATGTATGGATGTGAGAGTTGGACTGTGAAGAAAGCTGAGCATGGAAGAATTGGTGCTTTTGAACTGTGGTGTTGGAAAAGACTCTTGAGAGTCCCTTGGACTGCAAGGAGATCCAACCAGTCCATCCTAAAGGAGATCAGTCCTGGGTGTTCTTTGGAAGGAATGATTCTAAAGCTGAAACTCCAATACTTTGGCCACCTCATGCAAAGAGTTAACTCATTGGAAAAGACTCTGATTCTGGGAGGGATTGGAGGCAGGAGGAGAAGGGGACGACAGAGGATGAGATGGCTGGATGGCATCGCTGACTCGATGGACATGAGTCTGAGTGAACTCCAGGAGTTGGTGATGGACAGGGAGGCCTGGTGTGCTGCGATTCATGGGGTCGCGAAGAGTCGGACACGACTGAACGACTGAACTGAACTGAGGAGAGACTGAGTGTGTTGGCTAAGGACCATCAGGGATGTATTGAGAGACTGCTGAGAGAAGAGATAAATGGTGGAATGCGATCTCTGAGAAAGTTAGAGGCAGGAGGTACAAATGAGGACCGGAACAGTGGTACACTGTATAGGAATATTGCCCATTGAGACATTAGAATGGAGGAGGGAGAGGAGAGAAGACCAAAACTGTGATGAGGAGTTCCCTGACTACCTCTAATTTTTCTGAGTAGGAGATGAAATTAGAATAGTTGAGGATAGAGGATAGTCAGAGGTCTTAGTCTGAATGAGAGTTGACAAAGATAATACAGTGAATGGAAATAGAAACACATGGAAAGATTGACTGACAACTTTGAAAATCAAGCTGTGATCAGAGACTGGGAATTTGTAGTTGTCTTAATTCACATTATTTCTTATTGTTTGACTTTACTCTGGTGGTGCTCAGAAACCTAGAAGAAATTGCAAATAAGGTGAGGTATAAAAGCTTGGGGTGCAACGTTTTTCTTGACAGGACAAGAGGACAATAATGATTAAAGTATTAGTGAACTATCAGCATCAATATATCTTTTTCCATAAATTCCCCATAAGTAACATTTTCCTGGAATAGTAACACTGACATGTTCCCTACCCGCCTTTTCAGCATACTTGAAATGCCAGATAAACTTTCTAAACAAGAACTACATTAGGAAATGTAATTGACACAAATGAAAGATTTAACATTAACTCTGAGTAGGCATACCCAGTGAACAGACCCCCTTCCCTGTTTCATATAAAAATATATAGACAGTTCATTCAGAGGGTTCAGGTGGTGTATGAGTCTTGATGATAGCCAACCGTGGTCTTCGAAAAGGTTCCAAAAAGAAAGAGAATGTGTTTGATGCCTTTGCAGAACTGTTAAGTCTAGGATGATAGGGAACTAGATTCGCAAGGCCATCCCTCATGACAGAAGAGCAGCATGTTGATGGATTGGATGTCCCAAGCCCTTCTAAGGATGCCAGTCCTGGGCTTAATGACCCCAGGCTCACTATCAGCAATAGGACTAATTGGCTCCAAAACCTCTACCCTCATTTCTCTATGTATCCTCAATCAAAAGTGACAGATGATAACATCTGTTGACCTGAAACAAATAGATCGCCAGATATTTTTCTAGCAAAGATGGGTTTATTCAAGATCAGCAGAAAATTGCTGTTCGGTATCTGTGATCAAGAAGACCCACATGAAAGTTACTGTACAGCTAGGGAAAGCGAACTCTTATACGGAGGGAAAGGAAGTTGGGAGGGTTGCAGTAAGCAGAGAGTCCACAGCTTTTCACTGGCTGAGTCCTTGCCAGGAAAGAAGAGGAGTCTTTCTTCTGCCTGTTGGGCTCTGCTATGGTTCCAGAGCACGACAGCTCCCTCTTCCAGGCTCCTGGACTGTGTTTAATTGAGGTTTCTGTGTATGAATGTTTAACACATCCTACTCTAAAAAGGATCTAAGGAGAGGAATAGAAATTATTTATTTCAAGACCTCTCACTCTCTGAACTACTTATGACCCTAATATTTAGTCTGTCCATGATGGACAGAGAGCAGCTTCATTGGGTCTATTCTGCCACTTCTTTTCTATCTCACAAGTAGCAGTAGCCTTCCTTAGGGATCTCATTGTTTGGATAATTTATGACTGCCATGAAGATCCACTTTCTATTCAGTTAGAATGTTAAGCCCATCTTCCAGGCATTTAGACACACCCAAGACAATGTGATCTAAAGAATCTCTGTTGATGTATGTCTGTCCCCATCCATGTGTGGGTGAAGGCTTTTTGCTATGAGATTTAGAATTCAGAAGACTTTGATTGATACTCAAAGTACAGTTTCTTCTTTAATAAAAATAATAAGGGATGAATCACATTAATCTTAAGAGTCCTACGTTCATTCCATTCATTTTACTTGTTCTTACCCACTTTTTCTTTCTAAATAATCAGAACAGAAAAAAGATCTACTGAGCCTGAATGAATTTTTACTCTCTCCCAAACGCTGGATGACTTATTTTTCGCTTTGCCAACTTCTCTGTGCCAACAGACTTGAATCCTAGGCTATAAAAAAATCGCTAATCTAAATAAAATGCCACAGGAGGCACCACTGATTCAAGAAAATGTGCTTATAATTCAGCATCACCTCAGTGACCCAGGTTGTTTAGAGAGGATGGACAACCAGAAGGAAGTAGTGAGAAATCAGACTGTGAGAATTTTGTTAAGAAATGCAATTGTTTGCTTTTGAGGGTATAGAATAATTTAGAACACATACCAAGCATTTGCGTTCTGAATAAGCAACCCACATTATTTTTACAGACATTAAAGTGTTTGAAAATCACTGATAGAAATCCTGGGACAAGACTATATCTGTCCCTATCTACACATTTAAGGCAAAGACCTCTGAAAGCCCTTTGTCTCATCTTGTGGGAGACTTTAAGGTATAACAGCTTAGGTATATTAGGGAGCAAGTAATAGTTCTTCCATCTTTTATCACATACTCAATAAAGAAAAGAGGACAGGATGATGGCCCCAGAGAAAGGGCAGGGTCTTTCATATGCAAGTAGAAAGGAGCTGAGTCAAGTTATTTGCCTTTCATGGTTTTCTTGAGAGCTTTGCTGATCCGTATTCCTCTGGTATGGTGTTGAATAGGAACAGTGACAGCATATAACCTTGATTTGCTCTGGTTCTTAGAAAGAGAAAACTGTAATGTCCTTTATCGGCAGAGGTCATTTCTTCCTGTTGCTAGGTTAATGAAGGTTGTTTTTGTTTTTTAATGTGGACTATTTTTTAAGTCTGTATTGAATTTGTTACACTATTGCTTCTGTTTTCCATTTTGGTTTTTGGCCCCAAGGCATGTGGGATCTTAGCTTCCCTCCCCGGGATTGAACCTGTACTCCATGCATTAGAAGGTGAAGTCCTAAACACTGAACAGCCAGGGAAGCCCCTGAGGGTTTTTTAAATGCATGCATGTTGAATTACATCAAATATGTATTTGACATTTGCTGAGATGATCATATGGGTTTTCTTCCCTAGTCTCTGTGCTGACTTTGTAATGTGTCAACACAGCCAGGTTGAACCATGTTCCCCAGAGGTATATTCTCTAGGTTCCTAGTTAGGGTGAGACACAAAGGAAATATTTTTGCATGACCTTAGGAAGGTGCAAACAGCAGTCATTTTGTTTCTTTGCTTGGGAGGTTAGGATGGATGCTTTGTCCTCATGTACTTTGCTTGTCTATCGGCTCACTTCATTGGCATGACATAACAGCCAGGCCCCCCACTCTGCATTTTCACCTGACTCCTCCTTCGGCTTCTCTGACTCCTGAGCCAGACGTGTGTTTAACTCCATGACAAAAAAAGGCCAGCTGCTGCTCCTGCAGGACATCCACATTTTAAGGCCACCATGGGTTCCAGGTCACCCTCTCAAGTTCCAGCTCCTGCTGTGGGGTTCCAGGATCTCCTGGCTCCTCCTTGCTTTATAAACACCTCTCCTTACTGATATTTATCTGTGGCCTGCCCTGAAGATTTCAAATTCCAGCACCAGACAAAAGCAAAAGTCTTATAGCTATGATTTAACTAGCTCCCACAACTATGTAAAGTCAAACTTATATATAACGTGTTTCTTTGCTGTAGCTCTGATACAGAATTTGGTGCCAAGAGTGGTACAAAAGGAACAGAATCTTAAGGATGAGCTATATGGATTGGTTCACTTTTCCTAGGCTTTCTGGAATTGGTTACCTAATCTGGTCATATATAAAAATATTGATGGCCCTATTTCCAGTGCTGAAGAGGATACTGATAGCTATGGCATACTACAGCAAAACTTTATTCAAATGATCATCTGTTGACACCTGTCAGTAAGAGCCTGTTAGAAGGCAAGACTCTGGATAACCAGTTATTTGCTGTCATACACTTTAGCGAAAATAAGGAGTATATTTAAGGAATGAAAATGAGGACCTCAGGACTTTAAATTCCTAGTTTACCTTAGTGACCTAAAAACATCTATCTTTGCCCTAAAAGAAGCTCCTATATCCTAAAGTCTAACCCCTGTAACAATCTTAGTCTAAGGCCAAGTTTTCTAAAAAGTGAAACCCAATGTGTAATTGGTACCTGGATAACATAACACAAGCTGAATGTTATTGATGTCACGTGGCCTCTTTTGTTAAAATTAGGGTATTAACTGGAGGGAATGGGACACTGAAAATTGGGATGGGAACTTATGGGCAGATTGTGATCAAGCTGCATACCTTGAAGCATGAAACCCTAAAATCTGGGGATCTTTCTTCACCATTAGACTTTCCATTCCTGCCTGAAAAATCTCTTCTTGACTGAGGAAACTACTACCCTCCTCTGAGATAGCTGTCTTACACAGCACTGCGGATCCTCCTCACAACCTACTCCCGCTACTTTTCTTGGCTTCTAGATTCACACACAAGGAGGTCCCAAAGAAGAAGATTCAAACTATGGGTCATGTAGAGATGACACACATACCAAAAAAACTGTATGATTTTTCCAATCTTCTAATTAATAGAAACCTGAGGAATATGTTTGATAATGTATCTTAAGAGTGTGGATCGGGGTGTACAGAATACCAAGATGGATGAGCTGAACTGACTGATGTAAGCTCACTAAGCAAAGATTCTATATGCACTTAGTTGGACTGTGCAGAAGACAGATGGATCTTAGGCAATAACAGGAGATTATCATAAACATTATCAAGCAATCACAGCTGCTGTTACAAATGTGGTTTCATTGCTGGAGCAAATCAACACATTCCCTGGTACCCGCTATACAACTATTGATCTGGTAAATGTTCTATCTTTTTTGGTGTACCTGTTAGTAAAGACCATCCGAAGTAGTTTGTTTTCAGCTGGCATGGCCAGCAATATATTTTCACTGTTCTATCTCAGGGCTAAATGATCTCTTAGCACTGTCATAATTTAGTCTGCAGGAACCTTGATTGCTTTTTCATTCCAACAGAATCATGCTGGTCCATTACACTGATGAAACTGTGCTGATTGCACCCGCTTAGCAGGAGGTAGTGACCACTCTACACACATTAGTAAAATATTTGCATGCCAGAGAGTAAGAAACAAAACCCCAAAGAACTCAGGAGTCAGCCACAGGAGTAAAATCCCTTTCAGGATGAAAAACAAGTGATGGCATCTTTCCCTTTCTAACACTAAAAATGTCTAGTGGACCTTTGTGGATTTTGGAGACCATGTATAATTCCTTTGGACCCATCTACTGAGGGACCTGAAAGCTGACACTTTTGTCAGCTAAATAAAAGAAGGCTAGATAAATAAAATAAAATAAAAGACCCTAAATAAAAGAAGGCTATCTATTACAAGTCCCCACTTCCATAAAAGCTATTCCACCACATGAGTTATAGAACCCATAAGATTAGATGATGCTTCCAGTATTTGTGAGCTTCCCTAGTGGCTCAAACAGTACAGAATCTGCCTGCAATGCAGGAGACCTGTGTTCAATCCCTGGGTAGGGAAGATCCCCTGGACAAGGGAATGACAACCCACTTGAGTACAACCCACTCGAGTATTCTTGCTTGAAGAATTCCGTGGAGAGAGGAGCCTGGAGGGCCACAGTCCATGGGGCTGCAGAGAGTCAGACATGACTGAGCAACTAACACACAAGTATTACTAGCAGATAAAGATGTTATATGGAGGCTTTGGCAGACTCTTAGAAATAAATAAAGAGAGCCCTAGTGATTAAAGCAAAGCCAAACCATTTTTTTTTTTTGCATATACTATTCTCTTTTTGAGAGATAAATTTGGAGCTTTAACTGGGGCTTTAATAGAAACTGATCACATGACCACAGGACACCAACTTCCCATGTGATCTGAACTGCCAATCATGAACTGAGTGTTGTCTGACCCAGCAGTCCCCAAACTTTTGGGCACCAAGGACCAGTTTCATGCAAGAAAATTCTGCCATAGATGGGATCATGGTGGAGGGATGGTTTCAGGAGGATTCAAGCATATATCTATTGTGCACTTTATTTCTATTATTATTACACCAGCTCTGCCTCAGATCATCATCCATTAGATCCCAAAGATTGGGGACCCCTGGTCTAACCCACCAAAACAGGAAGTCAAGCATAAACTCCATCATAACATGGAAGTGGTATAGATGAAATTGGGCCTCCCTGGTGGCTCAGCCAGTAAAGAATCAGCCTGCCATGCAAGAGACCTGGGTTCAATCCCTGGGTTGGGGAGATCCCCTGGAGGAGATGGCAACCCACTCCAGTATTCCTGCCTGGAGAATCCCCATGGACAGAGGAGCCTGGCAGGCTACAGTCCATGGAGTCACAAAGAGTCGGCCACAACTGAGCAACTAAGCGCACAGCACATAGGTGAAATTGAGCTAAAGCAGGCCCAGAGGCACAAGTTGCCTGCTGCTGCTGCTAAGTCACTTCAGTTGTGTCCAACTCTGTGTGACCCCATAGACAGCAGCCCGCATAGTCCCTATTAATATTATTTGCCTTCTTTATCTCAACCCACACCCATGGTTCATATGAAGTTTCCTAAGCTTTCCTATGAAAATAAAAACTAGACTTGGTTTATAGATGGATGGTCCTGCACAAGATAGAGGCAGTCACCTGAAAGAGGACAGCTGTGGCTACCCTACAGCCCCATTTCTGACAGCTCTGCAGGATTTCGTGAACAGAAAGCCCAGCAGACAGAATTGTGAGTAATGAACCAGGTCACTCATTTTACCTGAAAGCAAGCAAACCATGGGCTATCTGGCTAATGGTTCGGCTGGAAGAAATACAGTCGGAAAATTGGCATCAATGAGGTCTGGATAAGAGGGATGTGGATAGATCTCCATGAATGAGCATAGAATGTGAAGATATTTGTGTCTCATATAATGCTCACCAAAGAAGGACCGCAACAAAGGGGGATTTCAGCAGCCAGGTGGACTGGAAGACTGCTTTCCCTGGATATCACTAAGGTTCCTTCCCCAGCCGCTCTGCTATTACCCAATGGGTACACGCACGGAGAAGCCATGGCAGGGGGATGGAGGTTATGGGGCTTAGCAACACGGATTCCACTCCATCCAAAAATTGACCACACTGCAAATGTGCCACTTAAGAAAATATAATTTGGCAAATTAGGTTCTGGAAACTTGCTTTTGGCAAAATGATGTTTAGAAAATGGACCTGCAGCCAGTAGTATGTGATTCACAAAAACCACAAGAGACTATCAAATGTCTCATTCATCATCATCTCGAGGTCAAAAAAACTATTAATTTACTTGATGTAAGAGTTCTACACTTCAAAACCAAAGTTTGCTAAAACAACAATTCCCAAAGCTTAATCTAAATTTCTTTGCCCATTATGTTCCCACAGGGGGAAAACATGTAATATTCAGTTGTTAAAACAACTGGAAAAGCCAAGTTTTAAACTGTAATAAAATATGTATTTAGAATTTTGTGGGGGCACATTTCTGATTTGAAGGTCAAGAAACGTTTGGGTTCACAGCTTATAATCCCTTTTTATGGTTTCCCATAGACATATATTGGAGAAGGCAATGGCACCCTACTCCAGTACTCTTGCCTAGAAAATCCCACGGATGGAGGAGCCTGGTAGGCTGCAGTCCATGGGGTCGCGAAGAGTCGGACATGACCGAGCGACTTCACTTTCACTTTTCACGTTCATGCATTGGAGAAGGAAATGGCAACCCACTCCAGTGTTCTTGCCTGGAGAATCCCAGGGACGAGGGAGCCTGGTGGGCTGCCATGTATGGGGTCACACAGAATCGGACACCACTGAAGTGATGCAGCAGCAGCAGCATAGACAGATATGCAGAAACACATTCACACTTCATATCATCTATTTATTCAGTATGGGATCTCATTTTTATTTCCTATCATAAAGTATCTCCTGTTGACAAGGATTAATTGCTAAGAAGCTCATTACCCTCAAGGAAATGACTTCTGGCCAAGAAAAAACAAAACAGAGAGATAAGAGAGCTTTTGCTTCAAATTTTCTGGCTATTATGTGAATGGATCCTCAGTTCCCTAATCAAGATGAAACAATCCAGTGGACAAGAGGTTAAACAAACTCTGGGAGACAATGAAGGACAGGAAAGCCTGGCATGCTGCAGTCCATGGGGCTGCAAAGAGTCAGACACGACTTAGCAACTAAACAGCAAGAGGAGAGAAATAGACCTAATCACAAACACGATGAAGGAAATGGAAAATTGCACTGAAAACATTTCTGCCATGTAACCAACCAACAAATGTCAGAGGTGTAAAATCTTGATGGAAGTCCCTTTTTGTTCATTTGATGGACGATATCTCTCCTCTTGTCATAGTAATTTGTTTACCCTATTGCATTTGATGGTTAACTTTTCTTCCTAACTTATCTTCCCTGGTGGCTCAGATGGTAAAGCATCTGCCTACAATGCGGGAGACCCAGGTTCGATCCCTGGGTTGAGAAGATCCTCTGGAGAAGGAAATTGCAACTCACTCCAGTACTCTTGCCTGGAAAATCCCATGGACGGAGGAGCGTTGGAGGCTACAGTCCATGGAGTCGCAAAGAGTCGGACACGACTGAGCCACTTTATTTTATTTTCTTCCTAAAAGGACAGTTCCTCATTATTTCCTTTAAAAAGTTGGCTTCTCTAAGCTTTTCTAAATTATATAATCACCCTCTTTTTAATCTTTGTGGGGAAAATCCAAAGCTCAAATAAGACTTACTTGGGTTTCAAAGTATGTTAGAACAAAGGCTTTTTTTTTTTTCTGAGTACTTTTACGAGAGTCATTTGTGAAAATTCATACATGACTTATAAGCAATTTTTCTAATTGAGGTAGTTATTTTACAATGCTGTGTTAGTTTCTGCTGTCCAACAAAGTGAATTAGCTCTATGTCTACATATATATTGGAGACGGCAATGGCACCCCACTCCAGTGCTCTTGCCTGGAAAATCCGATGGATGGAGGAGCCTGGTGGGCTGAAGTCCATGGGGTCGCTGAGAGTTGGACATGACTCAGTGACTTCACTCTCACTTTTCACTTTCATGCGTTGGAGAAGGAAATGGCAACCCACTCCAGTGTTCTTGCCTGGAGAATCCCAGGCACGAGGGAGCCTGGTGGGCTGCCATCTATGGGGTCGCACAGAGTCGGACACGACTGAAGAGACTTAGCAGCAGCAGCATACATATATCCCCTCCCTCTTCAGCCTGCCTCCCACCCACACCCATCCCATCCATCTAGGTCATCACAGAGCAGCGAGCTGAGCTCCCTGTGCCATAAAGGAGCTTCCCACAAGCTATCTATTTTACACATAGTCAGTCAGTTCAATCACTCAGTCATGTCCGACACTTTGTGACCCCATGGACTGCAGCACGCCAGGCTTCCCTGTTCATCACCAACTCCTGCAGCTTGTTCAAACTCATATGCGTGGAGTCGGTGATACCACCTAACCATCTCATCCTCTGTCATCCCTTTCTCCTCAGTGGATGAGAAATGGTAAGCAATTATAGTCAGTTCAGTTCATTTGCTCAGTCGTGTCCAACTCTTTGCGACCCCTTGAATCGCAGCACGGCTGCCGGGCCTCCCTGTCCATCACCATCTCCCGGAGTTCACTCAGACTCATCGAGTCCATGATACCATCCAGCCTCTCATCCTCGGTCATCCCCTTCTCCTCCTGCCCCCAATCCCTCCCAGCATCAAAGTCTTTTCCAATGAGGCAACTCTTCGCATGAGGTGGCCAAACTACTGGAGTTTCAGCTTTAGCATCATTCCTTCCAAAGAAATCCCAGGGTTGATCTCCTTCAGAATGGACTGGTTGGACCTCCTTGCAGTCCAAGGGACTCTCAAGAGTCTTTTCCAACACCACAGTTCAAAAGCATCAATTCTTCGGCGCTCAGCCTTCTTCACGGTCCAACTCTCACACCCATACATGACCACTGGAAAAACCACAGCCTTGACTAGAAGGACCTTAGTCGGCACAGTAATGTCTCTGCTTTTGAATATGCTATCTAGGTTGGTCATAACTTTTCTTCCAAGGAGTAAGCGTCTTTTAATCTCATGGCTGAGTAGTGATAAGCAAAACACATAGAAGTGATGAGCAAAACCCAGTAGTAATAAGCAATTTTTAGAATCTCCCTTATAATTAAAAGAGGCAGTTTGTAAAGAAACATGAGTAGTGACTATGTCAATCCAGCTTGTTTTCATTTGCTTAAGTAAATAATGAGTAACTTTTCACTCCTTGACCAACCAGCCACAGGGCTTCGTATCTGTGAGTCTATATTCAATAATGATAAATGTATTCTATTACATAACCCCAATTTTTGTCTGGTTTTCCTTCATAGAAAGTACCAAGGATTTCTAAAATAACTGGAAAGAATTAGGTAGCAATGAGGTATTTTTCAAAATAATCACAAATTCTTCCCATCTCTGCACTCATCACATCACAGTGTGATGACTTTACAAAAAGATGCTGCAGATCCTTCTAGATAGCAAATTCTATTTCTCCATCCTTTAAACTAAGGTTGGCTGTGTGACTAGCTTTGACCAATGGCACATCAGTGAAGGTGACACAAAGAGAAACTTAAAAAGTGCTGGCACCTCCAGGCTTCTCTTCCCTGGTGCGCTTAACAGCCCTCTGCCACTGTGTGACAAGCTCAGATGAACTTCTAAAGAAATCACAAGCCTGTGGAATAAGGTCATCCTTGTAGTTGAAGCTGAGCTCCCAGACAGACAGTCCTGCCAAGAAGATCACACAGTCTTCCCTGATCACATAGACTGCCCCAAAAGCCCAAACAGATTGCCAACACACAGAATTATGAACTAAGTCACGTTTTTAAGCCACTAGTTTTGGAGGTGGTTAACTGACATAGCAAGCAAGTGGTCACCCCAGTTAGTTAGAATGTAGTGCTTATACGGAGAGGGTCAGAGTCTAGAATTTTTAAAGAGACAAATTCCTCAATAACCATGATCTGTGACCTTAAAAAAAAGTGGAAGGGCCATAACGGGAGGCAACACTGAGCTCTAATTCTTTGTAATAAAGTATGACCTTTGAAATCACATGGATCTGGGTCAAATCCTGGTTGTACTATGCTAATTTGAGCTTTAAATTTCATTTCACTTTCTAAGACCATATTCTTCACGTATAAAATATGGATACGTGGGTGATAAAACCTATCTCATAGGAATGTTACATGGAATAACTGAGAGAGTATCATCTGTTGGTATGGTGCCTGATAAAAAGAGTAATTATTTAAATTGTAGTTACACCATCACAAATATAACAAAACTGAACAGCGACAGAGAAAGACAACAAATATTGTAAGGTTCCTTTGCAAGTGACACAACAGCAAGGTGTATGCTGAGTTCCCTGGAAACTGCTCACATCCTTGGCTCTTAAAGAGAATATCAGACTTTATTTGATGGCCATGTTCAAGTGATCTCTCCACTAGGCTGTGAAGTCTTTAACCCTGTGCCAAATCAAATCCCTTCCCCTGCTCTCTCCACAAATGCTCAGTGACTTTATACTATGCAGCCTCCCCCACTTAGGCACCTAGCAAATGTATCTTCATCTAAGCAGATCACCCACTCTATGGGACTGATTTCCTGTTCTATTCCTGTCTACTACTAATGCATTCACCCTGACCCTTCATTCACCAAATCCTAGTTCTATCCCAGAAATGAAGAAAATGAATCTATCATAATACTGATAATAAAACATAAATTTGATATTATAGAATAGGGTTGGCCACAAAGTTCATTCAGGTTTTCATACAGCCCTTTTGGCCAGCTCAATACCATTCCAAATCCTGTTCCAGGGGACATATCTTTACAACTTTTAAGTGGTTTTTAGAAATCCATGTCTTTGGGCTGGAAAGCTGGAGGCCTCGGGTAGGCTTGGGAAGGCAAGGCTCAGGCCTTCCGTCATCAAATATCTCATATTTTGTTTTAGAATCCCTTTGCCATGGCCCCCTGTCATTCTGAATTCTGAGATTTCAGTCAGCAAGGAAATCCATGTGAAGCAGAGTTGTACTATGAAAATATCCACAACAATGCTGCCAGATAAAATGTTTTTTTTGGTGTGACTTCCACTTAACTACAATAAATACAATTTACTAAGGAAGTAGCCAGTGAATTTGGAGATTGCTTATAGTGTTAAAAGCCCCCACACCAAAAAGCTTTCATGTAGCTGTCCCTGATTTCTTAAAGCATACTGACATATATACATTTATATAAATAAAAACAAAGAATATACATATATATTATGAATGGCAGTAAATTCTTAACTAGTAGGTTAGAGTTTTTGATATCCCTCTCCCTGTCTAAAAGTGTTTCTACTATATTTAACACAATATATATTACAGCAAGCAACAAGGCTGAGGAAGAGGGAATTCTGGAGAAAAGCTGTATGGAAGAGAACCAAAGCAAAAAATGACATCCAACCTCTTCCCACCATCTCAAGGGTATTTCACACTGGATTCCAAATGAATATCTAATTGGAAACATCCATGAGCAAAGCAGAAACTAGACTCGGATGCTTTTTAATTCCGCTGGCATGGTACCTGAGTTCCCAAGCCTGCCCTTTTGTTCTCGCTCAGTGGGGAAAGCCAAGGCCAGCCCCACACCCAGCCGGGCTGCTCAGCCCCACGGCACAGTGTGAGGCCAAGAGAGCCCTGAGGCTCACGTACCTGCCAGCTGGCCACATAAATGCACTATCTAGAGCTCCAGCCAAAAACCACGGTTCCAACACAGAGCCCCAGGAGAGGTCCTGTGAGGACAAAAACTGACCTGGAAGAGTAAGCATATTGCTCAGGCCTATCAAGGCATTCACCAGGTTCAGGAGGACTTCTGTTCATATTAATTTGGAGGACAGAAGTGAGAACCCTGTGGGAATGAGATGGATTTTCAAGTCTGGGGTATAAAGCTGCAAAGCAGGAAGTGAATTCCAGGGAAACAATAAAAGCTCTATTGTCCAGAGTTCTGAACAGCTGAGGGGATTAGTCACTGGGTTCCAGACCTGGAACAAGGTAAGGGCCTTCAAGTGGCCATAATGAAATGCGTTAGGTTGGATGGCTTAAACACAGAAATTTGATTTCTCACAGTTCCAGAAAGTGTAAAGTCCCTTGACCTGAGTGCCAGGCAATTTAGCTTCAGGTCCTGGTCAGAGAACTTTCTGGCTTGCAGACAGTTATCTTTTTGCAATGTCTTCACATGGCAGTGAGAGGGGGAGCTCTCTGATCTCTTTTTATAAAGCCACTAATGCTATCATGCTAACAAAGGTCCATCTAGTCAAAGCTATGGTTTTTCCAGTAGTCATGTATGGATGGAGTTGGACTATAAAGAAAGCTGAGCACTGAAGAATTGATGCTTTTGAACTGTGGTGCTGGACAAGACTCTTGAGAGTCCTGTAGACTGCAAGGAGATCCAACCAGTCCATCCTAAAGGAAATCAGTCCAAATATTCATTAGAAGGACTGATGCTGAAGCTGAAACTCCAATACTTTGGCCACCTGATGTGAAGAACTGACTCATTGGAAAAGACCCTGATGCTGGGAAAGATGGAAGGCAGGAGGAGAAGGGGACGACAGAGGATGAGATGGCTGGATGGCATCACCAACTCAATGGACATGAGTTTGGGTAAACTCCGGGAGTTGGTGATGGACAGGAAGGCCTGGTGTGCTGCAGGCCACGGGGTCGCAAAGAGTGGGACACACTGAACTGAACTAATCCTATCATGAGGACCCACCCTTATGACCTCATTTAAATTTAATTATCTTCACAAGACCCCACCTTCGAATACCAACACAATGAGGACTAGAACTTTAACATATGGATTCTGGGGGGACATAAGTCAGTCCAAAGAAGCCTGGAACATCTTATGCCAGAAAATAAAGAAAAGCTTAAAGAAGGATGTGTTAAAAGAATAAAAAAGATAACATGACTGGGTGCTCACTGGCCAATTAGGGAAGAGTAGAGAATAAAAATGAATAATGATAATAACAAATTATAACCCACTGAGTAAAATAATATTCCATAAGCCCGCATATAAATATACAAAGGAATAAACTGCAAGTTCAACAATGAGATGGGCTTCCCTGGTGGTTCAGATGGTAAAAAATCTGCCTGCAGTGCAGGAGACCCAGGTTCGATCTCTGGGTTGGGAAGATCCCCTGGAGAAGTGAATAGACACCCACTCCCGAATTCCTGCCTGGAGAATTCCATGGACAAAAGAGCTTGAGGGGCTGCAGTTCATGGGGTCGCAAAGAGTTGGACACAGCCGAGCGACAAACGCACAAATACTGTCAAAGTACTTTCCTACAAAATATTTATGTTGAGTGAAGGCATCACTGTTATCAAGTGATCAAAGCACCTGAAGGCATCACCTTTATCAAGTGATGAAAGCAAACATCACCAGAGGTGGGACAAATGAAAACCAGGCACCACCTGAAATGATGCCAGGAAAGTGAACAGAGCAGGACTCTAATCTCATCATAAAGAAACAACAAACAAACCAGATCAGAGACATTTGGACAAATGAACCAACCTGTAATCTTCAGAAGTGCCAAGTTACAAGATCAAGATAAAACTGAGGAATGCCTGAGACTGAAGGAGACTAAAGAGACTTGACAATTAAGTGAAATAGGTGATTCTGACCCAGATCTTTTTGCTACAATTGGCAAAATCTGCATAGGGTCTCTGAACTACAGTTGTACTGCACTGATGCTAATTTCCTGACCTGCATCATTGCAGTGTGACTATGTAAGAGGAAGTCCTTGTTCTCAGGACCTATCAAAGTACTTGAGCTTGATGGGGCATTAGGCAGGCAACATACTCTCATATGGTTTCAACAGTGTCTATGGACATTGTCAAATATGTCTGAGAATTGGTATCTGGGGGAAAAACAGTCTCGATCTAGGAACCATTAGACTAATCCAACTGGAATACCTGGGCTCCATTTAAATGTCTTCAGACTTCTACTGTAAAACTACCAGGACACTATTGACTTTGCAGGAAGTTATATAATAAGAAATATAAAGACAGAGCAGAAAATTCTCTTAATTACCCAACGTGTTAGCTGCTTCTCCTTATTATATACAATATCAGTTTGGGGGGAATGTATTGTCCAACTTCTTCATTCTACATAAGAAAAAGAATCAGTCTCTTTTCCTACTTTTTGATAGCATCTATGAGACCAAAATAGGCTCATAGCAGAGCACTGAGCTCAGTCAGATTTCCTCCAGGACATTAGAAAGGCCTCCTTCTGGTGTATTGGCATAGGATAGCCTACTAGTTTTAGCTTTCAGTTCACTTCAGTTCAGTCGCTCAGTCATATCCAACTCTTTGTGACCCCATGGGCTGCAGCACGCCAGGCTTCCCTGTTCCTCACCAACTCCCGGAGTTTACTCACTCAGGTCCATTGAGTCGGTGATGCCATCTAACCATCTCATCCTCTGTTGTCCCCTTCTCCTCCTGCCTTCAATCTTTCCCAGCATCAGGGTCTTTTCCAGTGAGTCAGTTCTTTGTATCAGGCTGGCCAAAGTATTGGAGTTTCAGCTTCAGCATCAGACCTTCCAATGCATATTCAGGACTGATTTCTGTCTGAGCCACCAAAGATATTTACTCAATAATGTATCTATTTGCCCAACATTGCGCTGTTAGGTGCAGTGAAGATGTCTGAGTCAGAGTTTTCATATTTTAGTGAGTAAACCATACCTGAAGGGCTAAGCTAGATCACAAAAACCCCAGTGCTGACAGCAAGTATCCAAGAATGTAAAGCAAAATAAATAAATAAAAATCTGGACATAATTTGGGTAAGAGAAAGAGATTATAAAAGAGTAAAGTCCTGGGACCAAAGCTTAAGTGTCATAAGAATAGACTCTCTGTTGTGGACTGAATGTCTTTGTCACCCCAAAATTCATCCACTGAATTCCTAACCTCCAATGTGATTGTATTTGGAGATAGGACCTTTGGGAGGGGCTTCCTTGGTGGCTCATTGGTAAAGAATCTTCCTGCAATGCAGGAGACACGGGTTTGATCCCTGAATCAGGAAGAACCCCTGGAGAAGGGAATGGCTACCCACTCCAGTATTCTTGCCTGGAGAATTCCATGGAAAGAAGAGCCTGGCGGGCCACAGTTCATGGGGTCTCAAAGAGTTAGACTGAGTGACTAACACTTCTACTTCACCTTTGGGAGATAATTACGTTTAAGTGAGGTCATTAGGGTGGAGCACCATGATGGGATTCAGTTCAGTTCAGTCACTCAGTCATCCAACTCTTTGCGATCCCGTAGACTGCAGCACACCAGGCCTCCCTGTCCATCACCAACTTCTGGAGTTTACTCAAATTCATGTCCACTGAGTCAGTGATGCCATCCAGCCATCTCATCCTCTGTTGTCCCCTTCTCCTCCTGCCTTCAATCTTTCCCAGCATCAGGCTATTTTCAAATGGGTCTGTCTGCTCTTCGCATCAGGTGGCCAGAGTATTGGAGTTTCAGCTTCAGCATCCCAACATGATGAGATTAGTCCCCTCTTAAGAGAGCCTTTGACTGTGTGGATCACAATAAACTGTGGAAAATTCTGAAAGAGATGGGAATACCAGACTACCTGACCTGCCTCTTGAGAAACCTATATGCAGGTCAGGAAGCAACAGTTAGAACTGGACATGGAACAACAGACTGGTTCCAAATAGGAAAAGGAGTACGTCAAGGCTGTATATTGTCACCCTGAATTTAACTTATATACACAGTACATCATGAGAAATTCTGGGCTGGAAGAAGCACAAGCTGGAATCAAGATTGCTGGGAGAATTATCAATAACCTCAGATATGCAGATGACACCACCCTTATGATAGAAAGTGAAGAGGAACTAAAAAGCCTCTTGATGAAAGAGGAGAGTGAAAAAGTTGGCTTAAAGCTCAACACTCAGAAAACTAAGATCATGGCATCTGGCCCCATCATTTCATGGAAAATAGATGGAAAAACAGTGGAAACAGTGTCAGACTTTATTTTGGGGGGTGTTGGAGAAGATTCTTGAGAGTCCCTTGGACTGCAAGGAGACCCAACCAGTCCATTCTGAAGGAGATCAGCCCTGGGATTTCTTTGGAAGGAATGATGCTAAAGCTGAAACTCCAGTACTGTGGCCACCTCATGAGAAGAGTTGCCTCTTTGGAAAAGACTCTGATGCTGGGAGGGATTGGGGGCAGGAGGAGAAGGGGACAACCCAGGATGAGATGGCTGGATGGCATCACCGACTCGATGGACGTGAGTTTGAGTGAACTCTGGGAGTTGGTGATGGACAGGGAGGCCTGGCGTTCTGCAATTCATGGGGTCGCAAAGAGTCAGACACGACTAAGCAACTGAACTGAACTGAACTGAAAATCACTGCAGATGGTGATTACACCCATGAAATTAAAAGATGCTTATTCCTTGGAAGGAAAGTTATGACCAACCTAGATAGTATATTAAAAAGGAGAGACATTGCTTTGCCAACAAAGGTCTGTCTAGTCAAGGCTATGGTTTTTCCAGTGGTCATGTATGGATGTGAATGTTGGACTCTGAAGAAAGCTGAGTGCAGAAGAATTGATGCTTTTGAACTGTGGTGTTGGAGAAGACTCTTGAGGGTCCCTTGGACTGCAAGGAGATCCAACCAGTCCATCCTAAAGGAGATCAGTCCTGGGTGTTCATTGGAAGGACTGATGCTCAAACTGAAACTCCAATACTTTGGCCACCTCATGCAAAGAGTTGACTCATTGGAAAAGACTGATGCTTGGAGGAACTGAGGGCAGGAGGAGAAGGGGATGACAGAGGATGAGATGGCTGGATGGCATCACCGACTTGATGGACATGAGTTTGAGTGAACTCCGGGAGTTGGTGATGGACAGGGAGGCCTGGCGTGCTGCGATTCATGGGGTCACAAAGAGTCAAACACGACTGACTGACTGAACTGAACTGAACTGAACTGAACTGAAGACGAGGAAGCTCTATCTCTCTTATCTCTGTCTCTGTCTATCTCAATGTCTGTCTCTTTCTCTCCCAGGAAAGAGCATGTGCTCACACAGCCAAGATGCACCATATGAGCACACAGCAAGAATGAAGCTGTCTGCATGCCAGGACATGGTTCTTCACCAGGAACCAAATGTACTGGTACTTTGACCTTGGACATCCTGGTCTCCATAGCTGTGAGAAATAAATGTTTAAGCTACCCATCTATGGTATTCTGTTACAGCTGCCGGAGCTGGCAAAGACACTCTCCTTCCATAGTCTCTAAACTTTGTGTACCTTCTGTCCTTATCACTGTGACTGCAGTATTGTTTATGTCTCCTGCACTCTTACAGAATGAGAAAGGCCATATGGCTACCTTTATTCTTATAACAACACTACTGGCTTTTATGTCAAGTGACCTTTTCTTGGATCACAATGTGGAATGCATATGGTACAAGCAGCTTATAACCCTCTGTTAACAAAGCTAATGAAGTGAACATTGGTCTCTTAATTTTATTTGCCTTTTCATTTTCTCAACATCAAGGAAAAGAAAATTAGATCAAAATTAATGTTTAGGCTCAAGAGACACTGGACTTCATGCCTACTCTCTTTATTACTCCAAATGTAATTAAGCATGTTGACTTCAGTAAATGTACCTTCTGCTATGCATGCATCGATTTCAACAGTAATGAGTTTGCATTTATTATAATTTATTTTAGCCAGATAATTAATACTACTCTTGTTTATTTNACAGTGTGGTCACTTCATATGCACTATATATATATATATATTTTTTTTTTTTTTTGCTATTTGGGAATTTCCATTTTACCAAATTTGTCATTTATTACATAGCTCTCATATCTTCCTTCCCTTATATATTTGCACAATCTTGTCACTTTGAGTATCTATGACCCTTTCACTTTTCCCTGCTTTACAGATAAACACTTGCCTCCCTAACTGGATTACTTCCCTGCTCGAGCTTCACAAGTTAAGATGTAAAAGAAAGAAAATCCAAGGGACAAATATTACCTTTCCATGATTTACCAAGAATGTTTTCCCTTTCTTTCTTGGTGCATTAGTCAACATTCTCCAGAGAAAATTTATAAATACATATAAATATATAAATACACATATGAAACTGTGTAACTCAGACTGGGACTTGAATCCATGGTCTTTTAACTGAGATCACACACCTGGTCTCAGGACTTACTGAAGCTCAGGTTCTTGATGTCTCATCACAGAAAGAATTCAGTAAGAGACAAAGTGATAGGTAAGAAATGGATTTATACAGAAAGAAAAATATTCCACAGAGTATGGGTCATCTCAGAAGGTGAGAGTGGCAACAGGGTATGGGGTGTCAGTTTGTATAAAGGTGGATGATTTCATATTGCCTAATGAGTGGTAGGAACAGTCCAGCTATTTTGGTTGGGGAAGGGGATTCCTGGGGATTTATGATTAGCCTCAGAACTGTCATGGGTGTGGGATTGTCACTTAGCTTGTTGATGTGTTACCATGAACTCTACTGATGCTCAAGGTCTGGTGGAAGTCCATTCATCTACCATCTTGTACCTCTTTGGTCTGTTAGGGGAAGCACACTGACTGAAACCACCCACCCTGGCCAGGCTCCCTAGTAAACATTTGCATGAGCTGTTTTATGACAGGAGGTCCTGGTAAGGAACACGGAACTAATAAGTCACCACCAACTGGAAGAGTTCAGGAACGGTCAAAAGGAGACACCACATGTCCTACCACCTCCCAGAATCCTCCTTGTGCCAATTGGCAGAGCTGTTCTCCTGGGTTCCCTTACCCTACTGCTCTCTACCAGGTGCCCTTTCCCAGTAAAATCTCCTCCTTTGTCAGCACTTGTGTCTCCTTGGACCATTCATTGCCAAGTGTTAGACAAGAGCCCAGTTTCGGGCCCTGGAAGGG
Organism: Redunca redunca; assembly: GCA_006410935.1. Classification (NCBI taxonomy): domain Eukaryota; kingdom Metazoa; phylum Chordata; class Mammalia; order Artiodactyla; family Bovidae; genus Redunca; species Redunca redunca. Next base: position 210,581 of record SJYQ01004428.1, read on the forward strand.
GTCCCCCTTCCTGTAACAGTTCTAATCAGTTTATGTCATGGCTATGTTATTCTTTTAAAGGTTGTGCTCTGCCTGCTACCTTCCTGTTTCACAACATATTCATATATGTAATAGATCTATGATATTCCTCAGCAATAAACCTATTTGCCAAAATTGTGCTAGGTGCTACAATTCGCTCGGCGCAGACAATTTCTGAATGTCTACATTTGCCGGGAGCCAGCACGAGGAGTCCCGCCCGTGGCAGAGGTCATCAGGTCAAGGGGTCCAACAGGCAAAGGTGAGCTCGGCTTAAGGGAGCCTTGCTGAATCTGCTCGTGCATCTGCCCCCAAACCAGAGTCTGCCTGCCTTACTGCATTGTGCTTTTCGCCTACTTTTCTGACATTAACAGGGGGCTGTCTCCCCACCACCTTTTTCTGGAAAAAGTTAATTTAGAGCTTTTAGATAATAAGTCTCCTGGACATAATAAGAGTGTTTCAATCCAAAAACCCCTCTGATGGTTTTCTAGCCTGCCTACAGGACTCTTACAGCTGCACATGTGATTGTTTGCGGCCTCCCAACCGCGAGAGGCACAGGAAGCTCAAAACATCCTAGGAAAGTAGGGGCTTCCGAGGAGTCAAAATCATTAGAATAGGACTGATTAAGGGTTTCATTTGTTGAGCCAATACTTGCTGCCAAATTTTCATATCTTTTACTTGTTGATATAGTTGGTATATAGAAAAAAAAAAGCAAGTAGCAACATAGATCTTTACGTACCTTCTTTGTTATAACCCACTGCACCCCATAAAGTTATGGGGTTTTTGCACAAGCTTGGCCTCCCCCGTGTCGACTCTCTCTCTCTCTTTCTCCCACTCTTTCCCTCTCTTTTTCAGACTGATCCCTTGGAACGTGGAGGCTCTCCGTGTCTACTTATTTGCCTGGGCTTCTAAGACCCACATGAGAGGGAGCCCAAGGTGGGGCACCCTCTGCTATTCAAGTGGGCACCTGTGGCCTAACGTAGAACATGCAAGTTTCTTGTCTTGAGACTTTATTAGCTTTCCGTGTAAACCAAGGAATATCAATCTCTTTTCTCCACTAATTTTCCTACTACATTATTCTTTCCTAATCTCTCTTTATATCTCTAATTGAATAATTCTTTCCTAAGATGCCGACTCTGTCCCCACTTCGAATTCCCTGGATCCACTGGGGCTGGACCCCTGGCATACATTTCTGTGACTTTTGCCAACAATTACTTGTTCTAAATCAACACCATTCAATAGAAACTTCTGCAATGAGAAAAATGTTCTAAAATTACCCAGTCCCATATATGAAATGAAATATTTCTTGCCACATAGGTAAACAAGGAAGTCACAGCCATCACATATTCCAGCCTTTCAAATGTAAATTTCTGGGTCCAGGAAACAATACTGGAGTGATCAGCCACTTCTATAAGCATCCAGGAGCTGGGGTGGGGGGAGAGGCAGAAGGCAGGAAAGCACAAGAGGCAGCCATCCGCTACATCCACCACTCCTTACAGTGAACAAGGAATTAAGAAGGTAAACAACCAAAAAGGAGGATTTCCAATGGAGAAATAGACATAGAGAATAGACTTATGGACATGGGGAAAAGGGAGGAGAGGGTGAGATGTATGGAAAGAGTAACATGGAAACTTACATCACCATATGTAAAATAGATAGCCAATGGGAATTTACTGTATGGCTCAGGAAACTCAAACAGGGGCTCTGTATCAATCTAGAGGGGTGGGATGGGGAGGGAGGTGAGAGGGAAATTCAAAAGGGAGGGGATATATGTATACCTATAACTGATTCATGTTGAGGTTTGATAGAAAACAACAAAATTCTGTAAAGCAATTATCCTTCAATTAAAAAAAATTAATTTTTTTTAAAGCAGGATTTAGCCCCAGGTACATGAGATGCTTATGAAAGAAATGGTTTCAGTAAGCCCAGACACTTGCATCTTTCCATATACAGAAGAATGCTAAATTCCTTAAAGTGAGATATCTGGTTTTCCTTAATTAACAATAAATAGTCTTTTGATATTCAGATTTCCTGCCCCTTGCTGCAAACTTCTATACAGTCTGGCTACCCTCCCCACTTAGTAACAGTTCTCTTGGGGACACCTCAGAAGCTGTATTCTGGGCTTGAAGTCCTCATGATTCTCACCAAATAAAATAACTCTATTTTCAGGTTGTGACCATTTTTTTAATTGACACATAGAATAGCCACTAGTCACATGAGACTAATAAGCCCTTGAAATATGGCTAGTGCAACTGAGAAACTGATGTTTTATTTTGCTGACTATAATTAATTTAAATATAAATAGCCACTTTTGGTTAGGGACTACCATAGTGATATGGAAAGATGTGCCGATGACACCACCTTTATGGCAGAAAGCAAAGAGGAACTAAAGATCCTCTTGATGAACGTGAAGGAGGAGAGTAAAAAAGGTGGCTTAAAACTCAACATTCAAAAAATGAAGATCGTGGCATCCAGTCCCGTCACTTTGTGGTAAATGGATGGGGAAACAATGGAAACAGTGAGAGCATTTATTTTGGGGGGCTCCAGAATCACTGCAGATGATGACTGTAGCCATGAAATTCAAAGATGCTTGCTCCTTGAAAGAAAAGCTATGACTTACCTAGACAGCATATTAAGAAGCAGAGACATCACTTTGCCAACAAAGGTTCGTGTAGTCAGAGCTATGGTTTTTCCAGTAGTCAGGTATGGATGTGAGAGTTGGACCATTAAGAAGGCTGAGCACCAAAGGATTAATGCTTTTGAACTGTGGTGTTGGAAAAGACTCTTGAGAGTCCTTTGGACTGCAAGGAGATCCAACTAGTCAATCCTAAAGAAAACCAATCCTGAATATTCATTGGAAGGACTAATGCTGAAGCTGAAGCTCCAAAACTTTGGCCACCTGATGCAAAGAGTTAACTCACTGGAAAAGACCCTGATACAGGGAAAGATTGAAGGTGGTAGGAGAAGGGGATGACAGAGGATGAGATGGTTGGATGGCATCACTGACCCAAGGGACATGAGTTTGAGCAAGCTCTGGGAGGTGGTGAAGGACAGGGAAACCTGGAGTGCTTGTAATCCATAGGGTCACAGAGTCAGACTGAAGGAGGAAACAGACAGAACAGGCTCCATCTTGAAAGCAGGAGTCCATCTTGGGCCGGACCGTGGACTTTGAGCTATATGCCCAGTATCTAGGGAAGTGACATACCAACTGGAAAACCAGGCCCCCGGAAGGAAGAGCCCCAGTGCTCGGACCTAGACTCTCCGTTGTCTAAAAGAATATCCTAATTATCTGTCTAACTGAATAGAATCATACATTCTATTATGCTTATTGGAGTATGACTGCAGGCCTATTGATAATTGTCCAGTGTTAACTACCTAGGCTTAGGGCATATGAATCACAGGTTAACTTTGATTGTATCTTTCTTTTCCTTTGTTCAGACTAGTTTCAGGGAATTTGGGGAGGTGGGTTTGGGCACGTACATTTAGGGTATATAAGGTTTTCAGAAAAACTGGTCGGGGTCCTTGGCTAAGACGAGACTCTGCCTTGGGCCCACCGGTGTAATAAACTGCATTCCACTATCTGCATTGTCCTTCTGAGTGAGTTTGTTTCCCAGAACACACGGCTACAACAAGACATGACTGAGCAGCTGAACAACAACAACCATAGTGACAATCCTATTATCAATCATATCATTATTCTAGATGATACAATATTATTTTATCAGGGGGGTTAGATTCTCTAGTATCTGATATTCAGATGTGTAAACATTTCCTTCTGACCTAAATGCAAATGATGAATATCTTGATGATTTATATCTTGAGCTTAGGTGTGTGCTTCTGAGTACTGACTTTAAAGGACCACCAAAATGTTAATTAAAGATACTTTAATTTCTTTCCTGCTTCATGTATGTTACTCTGAAATTGTTCAAATGGGCTAACTTGCTTTAAGTCAAAGAATTAGACATTTGGTTGTAAATGCGAAAATGCACTTTCCTAAGCTTCAATGGATGAGACTAATATTTGCATCTTAATTGCAGTATGTTAAAAGGAATACCTATATAATGAGCATCCTACAGGTGTGAAGGGGATACCTAAAAAGAGAACCAATTGCTACCATTGTGCTAGGATACCCTTCATGGATGTTCACTATTCTTTCACAAGCTCAGGGATCTCCTTGCCATATTACAGATATGCCATCTTCCACACCCACTGCATTCCATCAGAGATGAGGGATGAGCTGCAACACAGTGCATAATCCTAGCATTATGATTTGCAAGTCAACAGGGAACACAAAGATCACAGGAAATGGGGTGATTACTGTGCCATAAAGTTACAGTTCAGTAATCCATGGCAGCTAAGCTCAGCAAGTGCATTTGGAGAGTGTATCTGTAGTAAGTTTTTAAATATTCTGAATGCCACAGAAGCTATTTTTCATTCTAATGGCAGTGCATAAATGCTAAATTAAGCCAACATTGCTTCCTGTCAAACACACCAATCATTTCTTGATCAGATTTTTCTCCTCTGGAATAAAACATTTTCACACATAAGGTCTAAATCTCAAGTTTTTCTACAAAAATGCAGATAATTTTTGAAATGCTGATGAAAGCCTTAACAAATTTTCAATAGAAAAGAAACACACTGACTGCAATGCACAAAGGTCAGAGAACAATTCAGCTGCCAACAAACCTTTAATTCAAATATTCTCATTTTAGTAACTCAAAGTAGACAATGGCAATTGTATTCTTTTCCCACTGCATCAATGATCCTTGCCACTGCTATAAAATATTGTCATTATCAGCTAGAAATTTAGCCTCTCACATCCTAGTTTCAGGAAATACTAACTTCGTCCCAGGAACAAAATTCTCTTTTATATTATAATGCATTTTTCCATAGAATTCATTTTACTATGTTTTCAAAAGTCTAAACAACTTTTCTTCTGAAAATTTTCCAAGTGATGCTGATAGTCCTCTGTCTATTTAAATCATTCTCTAAATACACTTTTGTAATTTTTCACTCCCAGACATATCAAATATATAAAAGCTCTGCTATTTGTCCAAGCCAAAGTAAACAGTCAGATGTAGAGACTGAAATGCCCATTTTAGTTGCATTGTGATGTTTCACAAGAACAATAAGATATGCACATAGAATAAAATGTTTCTTTTCCTCCAGCAAAAAGCTGACCTTTTGCCTGAAAATCAGAAGTATGACTACCACTGAAGTTTTTGTAGGAGCACAATATGTGCTAGGGCGTTATGATTTAAGTTATGGAGCCAACATGTGTGTGCATATGCAATATTGATAGGAACTGTCTTTTGTGTAGAATTTACACTTTTATTATGGTGGTAACTGTAGCCTGGAAGATCCCATGGGCAGAGGAGCCTGGTAGGCTGCAGTCCATGGGGTCGCCAAGAGTCGGACACGACTGAGCGACTTCACTTTCACTTTTCACTTTCATGCATTGGAGAAGGAAATAGCAACCCACTCCAGTGTTCCTGCCTGGAGAATCCCAGGGACAGGGGAGCCTGGTGGGCTGCTGTCTATGGGGTCGCACAGAGTCGGACACGACTGAAGCGACTTAGCAGCAGTAGCAGCAGCTGTAGCCCATTCTTGAAAACCATCCTTTACTACTGTCTACTTTATACCTATTTCTCATTAGTTTCAGTATTAAGCTTGGGTCTGGGCCAAAGGTTCTCAATCTCTATGCTAGTCACTTTCTGGACTGGTTGTTCTTCATTCTAAAGGGCTATCCTGGTGCGGCCGAGAGGAGCTACCCCACGACCGAGGTCAGGGGCAGCGGCCTAGAGTGCCAGGCTGCAACAGCGCAGGAATGGCCGAGAAGAGCTACCCTGTGTCCTAGGTCAGGGGCGGCCGGGAAGAGACACCCTGCGTCCGAGGTCAGGGCAGCAGCCGAGAGGAGCTACCACAGCATCCGAGGTCAGAGGCGGCCGGGAGAAGCCACCCCGCAGCCGAGGCCAAGGGCAGCAGCTGGGAGGAGCATCCCGAGGAGCGGTGGCTGCGCAGGCGCAGGAGGCCTAGAGGAGCCATCCCACATTGAAGGTCAGGAACTGCGGCAGTAAGGAGATACCCCTCGTCCAAGGTAAGGAGCAGTGGCTGTGCTTTGCTGGAGCAGCTCTGAAGAGATACCCCACGCCCAAGGTAAGAGAAACCCAAGTGAGATGATAGATGTTGCAAGAGGGCATCAGAGGGCAGACACACTGAAACCATACTCACAGAAAACTAGTCAAGCTAATCACACTAGGACCACAGCCTTGTCTAACTCAACGAAACCAAGCCATGCCGGTGGGGCAACCCAAGACAGGCGGGTCATGGTGGAGAGGTCTGACAGAATGTGGTCCACTGGAGAAGGGAATGGCAAGCCACTTCAGTATTCTTGCCTTGAGAACCCCATGAACAGTATGAAAAGGCAAAATGATAGGATGCCAAATGAGGAACTCCCCAGGTCATTAGGTGCCCAATATGCTACTGGAGATCAGTGGAGAAATAACTTCAGAAAGAATGAAGGGATGGAGCCAAAGCAAAAACAATACCCAGCTGTGGATGTGACTGGTGATAGATGCTGTAAAGAGCAATATTGCATAGGAACCTGGAATGTCAGGTCCATGAATCAAGGCAAATTGGAAGTGGTCAAACAAGAGATGGCAAGGGTGAACGTCGAATTTCTAGGAATCAGCGAACTAAAATGGACTGGAATGGGTGAATTTAACTCAGATGACCATTATATCTACTACTGCGGGCAGGAATCCCTCAGAAGAACTGGAGTAGCCATCATGATCAACAAAAGAGTCCGAAATGCAGTACTTGGATGCAATCTCAAAAATGACAGAGTGATCTCTGTTCTTCTCCAAGGCAAACCATTCAATATCACAGTTATCCAAATCTATGCCCCAACCAGTAACACTGAAGAAACTGAAGTTGAATGGTTTTATGAAGACCTACAAGACCTTTTAGAATTAACACCCAAAAAAGATGTCCTTTGCATTATAGGGGACTGGAATGCAAAAGTAGGAAGTCAAGAAACACCTGGAGTAACAGGCAAATTTGGCCTTGGAATGCGAAATGAAGCAGGGCAAAGACTATTAGAGTTTGGCCAAGAAAATGCACTGGTCATAGCAAACACCCTCTCTCAACAACACAAGAGAAGACTCTACACATGGACATCACCAGATGGTCTACACCGAAATCAGATTGATTATATTCTTTGCAGCCAAAGATGGAGAAGCTCTATACAGTCAACAAAAACAAGACCGGGAGCTGACTGGCTCAGATCATGAACTCCTTATTGCCAAATTCAGACTTACATTGAAGAAAGTAGGGAAAACTGCTAGACCATTCAGGTATGACCTAAATCAAATACCTTATGATTATACAGTGGAAGTGAGAAATAGATTTAAGGGCCTAGATCTGATAGATAGAGTGCCTGATGAACTATGGAATGAGGTTCATGACACTGTACAGGAGACAGGGATCAAGACCATCCCCATGGAAAAGAAATGCAAAAAAGCAAAATGGCTGTCTGGGGAGGCCTTACAAATAGCTGTGAAAAGAAGAGAGGCAAAAAGCAAAGGAGAAAAGGAGAGATATAAGCATCTGAATGCAGAGTTCCAAAGAATAGCAAGAAGAGATAAGAAAGCCTTCCTCAGAGATCAGTGCAAAGAAATAGAGGAAAAGAACAGAATGGGAAAGACTAGAGATCTCTTCAAGAAAATCAGAGATACCAAGGGAACATTTCATGCAAAGATGGGCTCAATAAAGGACAGAAATGGTCTGGACCTAACAGAAGCAGAAGATATTAAGAAGAGGTGGCAAGAATACACAGAAGAACTGTA
>SJYQ01004429.1:7806-46638 GCA_006410935.1 Redunca redunca
AAAGGTGGATACTATATAACTCTTAAGCAGAACACAGCAAGATCTTTTTTGACCTATCTCCTAAATTAATGAAAATAAAAATAAACAAATGAGACCTGATTAAACTTAAAAGCTTTTGCACAGCAAAGGAAACTATAAACAAGACAAAAATACAAACCTTAAAATGGGAGAAGATATTTAGAAAGGAAGCAACTGACAAGGGATTAATCTCTAAAATATACAAAATATTTATGTAGCTCAATATCAAAAACAAACAAACAACTCAATTAGAAACTTTTCAGAAAATCTAAACAGGGATTCCTCCAAAGAAGATGTACAGATGCCCAAGAGGCACAAGAAAAGATGCTCAACATCACTAATATTAAAGAAATGCAAATCAAAAATACAATGAGATATCATTACCTCACACCAGTCAGAATGGTCATTATCAAAATATCTACAATGAATACTGGAGGGGTGTGGAGAGAAGGGAACCCTCCTACACTGGTGATGGGAATGGTCACCGCTATGGTCACTAGATGGAATAGAATGGAAGTTCCCTAAAAAAAATAAAAATAAAGCTACCATATGATCCAGCAGTTTCGCTCCTAGTTATATATCCAGAGGAAAAATGTGGTTCAAAGGGTGCATCCGCCCAAGTAGTCACTGAAGTTTTGTTTACGATTACCAAGATATGGAAGCAACCTAAATTTCCATTGATTGATAGATGAATGGATAAGGAATATGCAGTGTATATATATATATGTGTGTGTGTGTGTATATATGTATATATGTATATATATATGTATATATGTGTGTGTGTATATATATGTATATATATATATTCCATGGACTATTACTCAGCCATCAAAAACAATGAAATAATGCCACTTGCAGCAACACGGATGGACCTGGATATTACAATACTAAATGAAGTAAGCCAGACAGAGAAAGATAAATATCATATGATATTCCTTATATATGGAATCTAAAAAATATACTACAAATGAACCTATTTACAAAATGGAAACAGACTCACAAACTTAGAGAATGAATTCATGGTTACGATGGGGAAGGGTGGGAGAGAGGGACATTGGGAGTTTGGGACTGACCTGTACACACAGCTATATTTAAAATAGAAAACCAACAAAGACCTACTGTATAGCACAAGGAATGTGGACCAATATTCTGTAATAACCTAAATGGGAAAAAAATTGAAAAAGAATAGATACCTGTATATGTGTAACTGAATCACTTTGGTGTACACTTGACACTAACACAACTCTGCTAATCAACTGCGCTCCAATATAAAATAAAAATTAATAAAAATAAAGCTGCTGGAACATTTAAGATAATGCAATTATTAAGAATCATAAAGAAGCCAAGAAACAAAATGAACTGTTGGGTTTTCTTAGTTCCAAACAAAATACCACTCTAAAAAGTCTGTTATATTAAAAAAAGAAAAAAAGAAAGAAAGAAAGAGACTAGAGAAAACAAAAATCTCTGTTAATATTAATAAGGCCATTGTTAGCAAAATAAATTTGGATTTCTTATTGGATTAATCATATATAATGTGAACTGTTTTTCTGTTCTTTGGACAACTGTATAAACTCAGTAATATTTTCATTCTCTCTTTAGAGTTCTAAAAACTGAAAACAACTCTACATTTTGTCTTCCAATGTAACCATAATATCAAAACTAACAAATATTACAATTAATATAATATTACAAACTAACAACTAAATTTTCTTGTCTTTCATATTTTTTAAATAAATATTCAGTGTGGACTATTCTATTTAATCCTCAAAAACTATTATCTGAACTAGATACTAACCTCATTATCATGAGAAGACTGAAATCCACTGAAATTAAGTAATATATTCGATATCATACAACTAGTAAAAGAACAAATCTCAAAGCTTTCAATGATTGTTCCATACCACTTTCTTATTCATGGTTCTGGTGATAATATTTTCTATTAGTTTTCATTTCAATTGCAGTTTTCATTATAGCTTTAAATATCTTTGGACATCTAGTCTCAGAAACTTTTCTTGCTTTCAATATCTTACCAATGTAAAAGTGTGTACCCCACTGCCCATCTCCCATGGAAACAGACATTTGGACCACAGTGCATTCCTGTACTCACTGCTCTGCTTCATTCCAAGCAATTTCTTCTAGATCATTCCTAAAATCACACCATCTCTGCTCCAGCCAATGATATGGTCATCCTCCACCCCCTCCATTTGAATTGTTCAGCATCACTGAAGACAGATTGAAAATCAGTGATGAAGAATCTTCCAACAGCCAATATCATCAAGGATCTGGGACAATCTTGTGGTGTCTTTACTCTTTACATTTTTTCTCTTCTTTTCAGAAATTTTGTCAGCAACAACTTTCTACAGACCCCTGTGACCTAGAAAATAGCCTCTCTATAAACTGTGTAGAAATTAATAGCAGATGTGTGCTAGCAGCCATGGGAAATTCAGAAGTGTCAGTTAAATATCCTGAGTGTTGCTGCCTGAACTTGAAAAATCAATTCAGGTTATAAAAATTTCAGTAAATTGCCACAGATTGCTGACTGTTCTCCTCAGTTCATGTAGAGCAAATGTAATGGTCCACAGGGGAAAAGCAAGAAAAATAAAAATAATGGATCCCATTCCATTAATTGAGAGCTGGCTCTTAAAACAGGTAATGATATAAAGATCCCATTTCCTCCATAATCCCAATTTTAGGGTAGCAAAAATATACTAAGCCATCATACTCCAGTGTCATCACGGGCAAGTCAAAATGAAATAATTGAAATGCCAATTTCTTCTATTATAGCCTCATTTATACAAGATAAAGTATATGATTTTGGCTTCTCAGGACACAATTCGATTGATAAGTATTTTATTCAATTATCTATACTATAGATGGGATTATCACTGATCCAACTTTTGAGAAAATTGAAATGCCAATATAAACAGAGGAAAAATGTGCTCTTTGTAAGAAACTTTTCTTTAGCTTAATACACTAGAGCATTATACATTGTTTTTGATCAATTAAATCACTTACTCTGTCAATATGAATATATTCATTTATTACTAAAATGATATAACTATGTTATTTTGGAATGAATGTCCCTGTCTTTCATGAAGTACACAGGAAAATGAGAATAACTAAAGCATTTTTCACTTCAGTTACATATGATACCATAGTTACATAATGCTTTGTTTTAGTTGATACCTACTTAAAATTAGTACTTAAAATTATTTTGTTCATTTATTTGTTACATAACTGTTTAATAAACATTCATTTATTACATAATGGTTTAATAAACATTTACCCAGTAGCAAATAGTGTGGCAGGTACTGGAGCTATGAAGATTGATGGATGTTGGTCCTACCTCTCCAAGAGTTCACAGTCATATCTGGTATGTGAAGAGATTAAACACATTGCAGAGTGATATGTTCTATAATAAGAGAAGGGACTAATCATGTATGATCAAGAAGCTAAATTAGGCAAAAAAGATCAGGGGGAGCTTCAAAAGGTTTTTTCAAACATTCTTCAGAAATCAAATGAAATTATTTTACCAATCAGTTTGTTTTATTACAACACAAATCCTCAAATTCCTTCTATCTCAAAACTCAGGATAAACATTTAAAGGATTCTAAAATGTGATTGAATCATACCCAGTTAAGAATGGCTACCATTTCAGTCTTAGAATGGACAGAAGCAGAGAAAGGAGGTGTATACAGTGTGACAAGATTTCATTTTACACCTCTCTTTTATCTGTTCCTCCAAACAGGTAAAGAGCACGATTTCCAAGGCCCTCTGCTTTTCTGCTATTGTCAATGGCACTTCTGTCAATGTCCTCCAAGAGGTAATTAACTTCATACTGATAAGCAATTTCCTGTGAAGACCATGCTTTACTAGCCCTCTTACAGCTGTTATGCCCTGAATGGGGGTCAGGTCCACTCCCACGTTCCCTCCAATACCTGTCAAGGTTTTGAAAATATTATTAGGTAATAAGTTCTCATTAGTATTTCCTTTGACTTAATGATGCTAAATTTAATTTTGGCATGACACAAGCACATAAAATCAGGATATCACTTGTCATGTCCAAAGTTCTTTATGAATCTATCAAATTTGCAATCCTTCCAATTTTATAGATGAGAGGCAAACTATTTTAGTAATACTCTTTTAGTTGTATTCCTCTAGGGAGTAAAAGACAAGAATGGAGTTTTGAGAAAGAAAACATGGACTTTATTTTGGGGTTCACTACCTATGTATTGCACATCCCTACAAAAGTAATTCAAACTCTGTGAGATTTAAAGTTTCTCATCTGCAAAATTTGAATAATAATAATATACACCTTACCAGGCTGGTATGAAAACAGAATAGATCAAGCCTATAGAAAATTTGTAAATATTACTCGTCTCCCAAAAAGGAATAATTCTGGTACTTTCCTCACCTTTCTTGGGACATGTTGTAAAGACATGAGTGATGAGACAAACAGCTAATTACAGTACTAGGCATGGGAAGTAATGACTAAGAACTGGAACTGCAAGTGCTTCTCTTATTTCTTCCACTCTATCCACCTCAGGAGAAGAGAGGATATCTGCAAAAATTTCATAAGGAGAGACAAAATTTATTGTTCAAAATGATGCAGTATAAAAGCATCTATCAGCAAGATATTGTTTGATACTGAATGACAAATGTAGGTGAAATGTGTCATTCAGTTCAGTCACTCAGTCGTGTCCAACTCTGCTACCCTATGGACTGCAGTACTCCAGGCCTCAGTGTCCATCACCAACTCCAAGAGCTTGTTCAAACCCATGTCCATCTAACGGTGATACCATCAACCATCTCATCCTCTGCCATCCACTTCTTCTGCCTTTCCCAGCATCGGGGTCTTTTCTGATGAGTCAGTTATTCACATCAGGTGGCCAAAGTATTGGAGTTTCAGCTTCAGCATTAGTCCTTCCAATGAATATTCAGGACTGATTTCCTTAGGATGGACTGATTTGATCTCCTTGCAATCCAAGGGACTCTCAAGAGTCTTCTCCAGCATCACAGTTCAAAAGCATCAGTTGTTTGGCACTCAGCTCTCTTATAGTCCAACTCTCACATTCCTACATGACTACTGGAAAAACCATAGCCTTGACTAGATGGCCTTTTGTTGGCAAACAAATGTCTTTGCTTTTGAATATGCTGTCTAGGTTGGTCATAGCTTTTCTTCCAAGAAGCAAGCATCTTTTAATTTCATGGCTGCAGCCACCATCTGCAGTGATTTTAGAGCCTAAGAAAATAAATTATCTCACTGTTTCCATTGTTTCCCCATCTATTTGCAATGAAGTGATGGGACCAGATGCCATGATCTTAGTTTTCCGAAATTTGAGCTTTAAGCCAACTTTCACTCTCCTCTTTCACTTTCACCAAGAGGCTCTTTAGTTCCTCTTCACTTTCTGCCATAAGGATGATGTCATATGTATATCTGAGGTTATTGATATTTCTCCTGGCAATCTTGATTCCAGCTTGTGCTTCTTCCAGCCCAGCATTTCTCATGGTGTACTCTGCATATAAGTTAAATAAGCAGGGTGACAATATACAGTCTTGACATACTCCTTTCCTGATTTGGAAGCAGTCTGTTGTTCCATGTGCAATTCTAACTCTTGCTTTTTAACCTGCATACAGATTTCTCAGGACAGGTTATGTGGTCTGGTATTCCCATCTTTTTAAGAATTTTCCACAGTTTGTTGTGATCCACACAAAGGCTTTGGCATAGTCAATAAAGCAAAAGTAGATGTTTTTTTCTGAAATTCTCTTGCTTTATCTATAAATCAACAGATGTTGGCAATTTGGTTTCTGGTTCCTCTGCCTTTTCTAAATCCAGCTTGAATATCTGGAAATTCATGGTTCAAGTACTGTTGAAGACTGGCTTGGAGAATTTTGAGCATTACTTTGCTAGCATGTGAGATGAGGGCAATTGTGCGGTAGTTTGAATATTCTTTGGCATTGCCTTTCTTTGGGATTGGAATAAAAATTGAGCTTTTCCAGTCCTGTGGCCACTGCTGAGTTTTCCAAATTTGCTGGTATATTGAGTACAGCATTTTCACAGCACCATTTTTTAGGATTTGAAATAGTTCAACTGTAATTCCGTCACCTCCACTTGATTTGTTCATTGTGATGCTTCCTAAGGCCCACTTGACTTTCCATTCCAGGATGTCTGGCTCAAGGTGAAGGGTCACATTATTGTGATTATCTGGATCATGATCTTATTTGTATAGCTCTTTTGTGTATTCTTGCCACCTCCTCTTAATATCTTCTGCTTCTGTTAGTTCCTTATGATTTCTGTCCTTTATTGTGCCCATCTTTGCATGAAATGTTCCCTTGGTGTCTCTAATTTTCTTGAAGAAATTTCTGGTCTTTCCCATTCTATTGTTTTCCTCTATTTCTTTCATCGATCACTGAGGAAGGCTTTCTTATCTCTCCTTGCTATTCTTTGAAACTCTGCATTCACGTGGCTATATCTTTCCTTTTCTCTTTGCCTGTAGCTTCTCTTCTTTTCTCAGCTATTTGTAAGACCTCCTCAGACAACCATTTTGCTTTTTTGCATTTCTTTTTGTTGAGAATGGTCTTGATCTCTGCCTCCTGCACAATGTCACCAACCTCTGTACATCATTTCTTGGGCACTCTATCAGATCTAGTCCCTTGAATCCATTTGTCACTTCCACTGTAAAATCGAAGGGATTTGATTTAGGTCCTACCTGAATGGCCTAGTGGTTTTCCCTATTTTCTTCAATTTAAGTCTGAATTTGGCAATAAGGAATATATGATCTGAGCCACAGTCAGCTCCTGGTCATGTTTTTGCTGACTATATAGAGCTTCTCCATCTTTGGCTGCAAAGAATGTAATTAATCTGATTTAAGTATTGACCATTTCATGATGTCCATGTGTAGAGTCTTCTCTTGTATTGTTGGAAGAGGGTGTTTGCTATGACCAGTGTGTTCTCTTCGTTTTGTACTCCATGGCCAAATTTGCCTGTTACTCCAGGTATCTCTTGACTTCCTACTGTTGCATTCCAGTGCCCTATAATGAAAAGGACATTTTGGGGGGAGTTAATTTAGAAGGTCTTGTAGGTTTTCATAGAACCGTTCAACTTCAGCTTCTTCAGCATTACTGATCAGGTCATAGACTTGGATTACTATGATACTGAATGGTTTGCCTTGGAAATGAACAGATCTCGTTCTGTCATTTTTGAGATTGCATCCAAGTACTGCATTTCAGACTCTTTTGTTGACTATGATGGCTACTCCATTTCTTCTAAGAGATTCTTGCCCACAGTAGTAGATATAATGGTCATCTGAGTTAAATTCATCCATTCCAGTCTAGTTTAGTTCCCTGATTCCTTAAATGTTGATGCTCAGTCTTGCCATCTCTTGTTTGACCACTTCCAACTTGCCTTGATTCGTGGACCTAACATTCCAGGGTCCTATGTATTATTTTTTAATAATACATATAGAATCAGACTTTATTTCCATCACTTTATAGAATCAGACTTTATTTCCATCACCACTCATATCCACAGATGGGTGTTGTTTTTGCTTTGTCTTCATCTCTTAACTTTTTGGAGTTATTTCTCCTCTGAGCACCTATCGACCTGAGGAGTTCATCTTTGAGTGCCTTATGTTTTTGCCTTTTCATGCTGTTCATGGGATTCTCAAGGCAAGAATGCTGAAACAGTTTGCCATTCCCTTCTCCAATGGACCACGTTTTGTCAGAACTCTCCACAATGATCCATCCATCTCAGGTGGCCCTACAAGGCATGACTTATAGTTTCATTGAGTTAGACAAAGGTGTGTCCATGTGATCAGTTTACTTAGTTTCTTTGTTGTTGGTGGTGTTTTTTTGTTTTATTTATTTTAGTTATTTAATTTAATTTTAATTTTATTTAATTTTATTTTAATTACAATATTGTAGTGGTTTTTGCCATACACTGACATGAATCAGCCATGGGTTTACAGATGTTACCCATCCTGAACCCCCCTCCCACAGCCCTCCCCATCTCATCCCTCAGGGTCATCCCAGTATACCAGCCCTGAGCACTCTGTCTCATGCATGAAACCTGGACTGGTGATCTATTTCACATATGATAATATCCATGTTGTAATGCTATTTTCCCAGGTCATCCCACCCTTGCCTTCTCCCACAGAGTTTAAAAGACTGTTTGATACAGCTGTGTCTCTTTTGCTATCTCACATATAGGCTTATCATTACCATCTTTCTAAATTCCGTATATATGTGTTAGTATACTGTATCGGTGTTTTTCTTTCTGGCCTACTTCACTCTGTATAATAGGCTCCAGTTTCATCCATCTCCTTAGAATGGATTCAAATGCATTCTTTTTAATGGCTGAAAAGTATTCCACTGTGTATATGTACCACAGCTTTCTTATCCATTTGTCTGTCGATGGACATCTAGGTTGCTTCCATGTCCTGGTTATTGTAAACAGAGCTGCAATGAACATTGGGGTGCATGTGTCTCTTTCAATTCTAGTTTCCTTGGTGTGTATGCCCAGCAGTGGGATTGCTGGGTTATATGGCCGTTCTATTTCCAGTTTTTTAAGGAATCTCCACACTGTTTTCCATAGTGGCTGTACTAGTCTGCATTCCCACCAACAATGTAAAAGGGTTCCGTTTTCTCCACATCTTCTCCAGAATGTATTGTTTGCAGACTTTTGAATAGCAGCCATTCTGACTGGTGTGAAGTGGTACCTCATTGTGGTTTTGATTTGCATTTCTCTGATAAAGAGTGATGTTGAGAATCTTTTCTTGTTTGTTAGCTATCTGTATGTCATCTTTGGAGAAATGTCTGTTTAGTTCTTTGGCCCATTTTTTGATTGGGTCATTTATTTTTCTGGAATTGAGCTGTAGGAGTTGCTTATATATTTTTGAGATTAATTCTTTGTCTGTTGCTTCATTTGCTATTATTTTCTCCCATTCTGAAGGCTGTCTTTTCACCTTGCTTATAGTTTCCTTCGTTGTGCAAAAGCTTTTAAGTTTAATTAGGTCCCATTTGTTTATTTTTGCTTTTATTTCCATTACTTTAGGAGGTGAGTCAGAGGGGATCCTGCTGTGGTTTATGTTGGAGAATGTTTTGCCTATGTTTTCCTCTAAGAGTTTTGAAGTTTCTGGCCTCATGTTTAGATCTTTAATCCATTTGAGTTTATTTTTGTGTATCGTGTTAGAAAGTGTTCTAGTTTCATTCTTCTACAAGTGGTTGGCCAGTTTTCCCAGAACCACTTGTTAAAGAGATTGTCTTTTCTCCACTGTATATTCTTGCCTCCTTTGTCAAAGATAAGGTGTTCATAGGTGTGAGTTTATCTCTGGGCTTTCTATTTTGTTCCATTGATCTATATTTTTGTCTTTGTGCCAGTACCATAATGTCTTGATGACTGTAGCTTTGTAGTATAGCCTGAAGTCAGGGAGGTTGATTCCTCCTGTTCCATTCTTCTTTCTCAAGATTGCTTTGTCTATTCAAGCTTTTTGTATTTCCATACAAATTGTGAAATTATTTGTTCTAGTTCTGTGAGAAATACTGTTGGTAGCTTCATAGGGATTGCATTTAATCTATAGATTGCTTTGGGTAGTATACTCATTTTCACTATATTGATTCTTCCAATCCATGAACCTAGTATATTTCTCCATCTATTTGTGTCCTCTTTGATTTCTTTCATCAGTGTTTAGTTTTCTGTGATTGTGGTATTCAGTCTGTCTGCTCTCTGATGGATAAGGATAAGACGTTTATGGAAACTTCCTGATGGGAGAGACTGATTGTGGGGGAAAGTGGGTCTTGTTCTGATGGGCGGGTCCATGCTCAGTAAAACTTTAATCCACTTTTCTGTTTATGGGTGGTGCTGTGTTCCCTCTCTGTTGCTTTACCTGAGACCAAACTGTGGTGAAGGTGATGAAGATAAGATGACCTCCTTCAAAAGCTCCCATGCACAAATTGCTGCACTCAGTGCTCCCAACCCTGCTGCAGTCCACCATCAATTCACACCTCTGGTGGAGACTTCTGGACACTCATGGGCGGGTCTGGCTCAGTCTCTTCTGAGGTCACTGCTCCTTTCTCCTGGGTCCTGGAGCACGCAAGGTTTTGTTTGTACCCTCCAAGAGTCTGTTTTCCAAGTCCTGTGTAAGTTCTGGCGGCTCTATGGTGGAGTTAATGGCGACATCTTCCAAGAGTGCTTATGCCATACCCAGGTCTCTTGCACCCAGAGCTCCTGCCTCTGTGGCAGGCCACTGCTGACCTGTACTTCCACAGAAGATGCTCAAACACAGTTCTGGCTAAGTTTCTGTGGATCTCTGGGTCCTGGAGTGCACAAGGTTTGTTTGAGCCATTATGAAACCATATGGGGGTCAGATAATATATGGAAATATTAATAGTTATAATCTTTAAATGAGAGAGTTAACTTAGGCAGATTGATAAGCAGTCCAAGCCTAAAACCCCTTTAAAGAGGAAATATACATTCTCATTCTTTTACCTTAGACAAGTAGGTGTCATAGGCAGCAATATCACTTATTCAAGGACATGCCTATTTTTTTTGAGCTTTGGATGTATGTTATGGGAGGTCTGGGTAAAATCTTCCATAGCCTTAAGCTCTGGGCTAACCTGTTCTTTCTGGCTAATTTCATGCTGATGTTATCCCAGGATGTATGTTATGTGAAAGGGTCTGAAGAAAATTCTACAGCCTTGAGATAATTTTATCTATTTTCAGAAGCTAGTTGAGACATATATGAGGCCCCCTTTAAACTAGTGAGGCCAGTACTCTCCTGTCTACTTCTGATGTCTGTGTCAGAAGCTTTTTCCATCACTTTCATTTTAAATAAAATCCATGCAAAGCTCTGAATGATTGAGACTGTCTTTGGTCCCGGAGTTAAATCTTCTCCTTCAGAGACATCAAATCTGCTGACACCACTCACTCACTGTTCACGAAAAGCTATCATAGGTAGTGGGATTGCAATTATTTTTTCTTCTTTAAATTTATTCCATTGACATTTCCTTCGATTAATATGTATTACTTGTACTAAAATTAAAATGTCATCTCAAAAAGAGAAAGATTACAAAAATCTTAATATCCTGTTTATGTTTTTCTATATAGCTTTAACTCCCCAAAACCAGTTGTTTTCATCCCAGCTTTGCCATCTATATTTCTTCACCTAATAACTTCACAGATGCTTATGTGCCACTGTACTTATTTCTCTTTTACATGTCTGCCAATCCCCTAGTATTTACCTTTACAGTCCTGAATCTTGATTCCCTACAGTTTTTCAAATGTCATATATGCCATTCTTCCTAATTCTCCCATGTCTTCATCCTATGTTCCTGTGAGTTCCCAAACCTGTTTTTCTAAGCCAGGTTTCCTCATTCACATTGTCCATGTCCTGTACCCACATCTGATATAGGCATGCTTTATCCCAAATTCAAACCTTTACAGAGCATGCCCATTTCTCTTCCTCACTTTCCTCTTTCTGTCTTTCTCAAAATTATTCACATTATAAAAAAAACAAAAGTACTTTTTAACATGTGTAAAACCTGTTCTTTTTACCTCCAGCCACTCCAGTGACCTGAGCATCACTAAAAGTTTTACAACTGTGTCCATCAACATACTCACCATTTCCCTCTAACAGTGAAGGGAACGCATTCATCTCTGTGCTCTTTTTTTCTAGGTTCTTTGTGTTGTGCATGTGTGCTAACTCTCTTCAGTTCACTTCAGTTACTCAGTCATGTCCGACTCTCTGCGACCCCATGAATCACAGCATTCCAGCCCTCCCTGTCTATCACCAACTCCCAGAGTTCACCCAAACTCTTGTCCATCGACTCAGTGACACCGTCCAGCCATCTCATCCCCTGTCGTCCCCTTCTCCGCCTGCACCCAATCCCTCCCAACTCTTCACACGAGGTGGCCAAAGTATTGGAGTTTCAGCTTTAGCACTAGTCCTTACAAAAAACATGCAGGACTGATCTCTTTTAGAATGGACTGGTTGGATCTCCTTGTAGTCCAAGGGACTCTCAAGAGTCTTCTCCAAAACCACAGTTCAAAAGCATCAATTCTTTGGTGCTCAGCCTTCTTCACAGTCCAACTCTCACATCCATACATGACTACTGGAAAAACCATAGCCTTGACTAGACGGACCTTAGTCGGAAAAGTAATGTCTCTGCTTTTGAACATGCTATCTAGGTTGGTCAAAACTTTTCTTCCAAGGAGTAAGCGTCTTTTAATTTCATGGCTGCAGTCACCATCTGCAGTGATTTTGGAGCCCCAAAAAATAAAGTCTGACACTGTCTCCACTGTTTCCCCATCTATTTCCCATGAAGTGATGGGACCAGATGCCATGATCTTCGTTTTCTGAATATTGAGCTTTAAGCCAACTTTTTCACTCTCCTACTTCACATTCATCAAGAGGCTTTTTAGTTCCTTTTCACTTTCTGCCATAAGGGTGGTGTCCTCTGCATATCTGAGGTTATTGATATTTCTCCCGGCAGTCTCAATTCCTCCAGCTTCTGTTTCTTCCAGTCCAGCGTTTCTCATGATGTATTCTACATAGAAGTTAAATAAGCAGGGTGACAATATACAGCCTTGACGTACTCCTTTTCCTATTTGGAACCAGTCTGTTGTTCCATGTCCCGTTCTAACTGTTGCTTCTTGACCTGCATACAGATTTCTTAAGAGGCAGGTCAGGTGGTCTGGTATTCCCATCTCTCTCAGAATTTTTCACAGTTTATTTTGATCCACACAGCCAAAGGCTTTGGAATAGTCAATAGAGCAGAAATAGATATTTTTCTGGAACTTTCTTGCTTTTTCCATGATCCAGCGAATGTTGGCAATTAGATCTCTGGTTCCTCTGTCTTTTCTAAAACCAGCTTGAACATCAGGGATTTCACAGTTCATGTATTGCTGAAGCCTGGCTTGGAGAATTTTGAGCATTACTTTACTAGCATGTGAGATGAGTACAATTGTGCAGTAGTTTGAGCATTCTTTGACATTGCCTTTCTTTGGGATTAGAATGAAAACTGACCTTTTCCAGTCCTGTGGCCACTAATGAGTTTTCCAAATTTGCTGGCATATTGAGTGCAGCAGTCTCATAGCATCATCTTTCAGGATTTGAAACAGCTCAACTGGAATCCCATCACCTCCACTAGCTTTGTTCATAGTGATGCTTTCTAAGGCCCACTTGACTTCACATTCCAGGATGTCTGGTTCTAGATCAGTGATCACACCATCGTGATTATCCAAGGAGCAAGTGTCTTTTAATTTCATGGCGCAGTCACCATCTGCAGTGATTTTGGAGCCCAAAAAAAAATAAAGTCTGACACTGTTTCCACTATTTCCCCATCGATATCCCATGAAGTGATGGGATCAGATGCCATGATCTTCTTTTTCTGAATGTTGAGCTTTAAGCCAACTTTTTCACTCTCCTCTTTCAGTTTCATCAAGAGGCTCTTTAGTTCCTCTTCACTTTCTGCCATAAGGGTGGTGTCATCTGCATATCTGAGGTTATTGGTATTTCTCCCAGCAATCTTGATTCCAGCTTGTGTTTTTCCAGCACCAGCCCAGAGTTTCTCATAATGTACTCTGCATTGAAGTTAAATAAGCAGGGTGACAATATACAGCCATGGCATACTCCTTTTCCTATTTGGAATCATGACCAGTTCTAACTGTTGCTTCCTGACCTGCATATAGGTTTCTCAAGAGGCAGGTCAGGTGGTCTGGTGTTACAATCTCTTTCAGAATTTTCCACAGTTTATTGTGAACTCTCTTCAGTTGTATTCAATTCTGTGTAACCCTTTGAACTGTAGCCCTACCAGGCTAATCTGTCTATGGGATTCTCCAGGCAAGAGTACTGAGATGGGTTGCCATGCCCTCCCCCAGGAGATCTTCTTGACCCAGGGATAAACCCATGTTTCTTAAGCCTCCTGCTTAAGCCCCTTTGCTGCAGAGATGCAGTGCTTGAATCTGGGCACACCTGTCTTCCAGCAATAGAATACAAAAACACATACATGGAACTAAAAATAACTACATGCATGCACAGTTAGAGCAAATTCTTGGCAAAAGATTCAGAGATGAAAAAACCCAACCACCACTTTTGAAGCGTCTGGAACAAAAGCAGGATACTGTGCATGCCCCCGGCACACAAAACACCTAAGGGGTGGGCAAACCACATAAATTACCCCTCTAGCCAGACCCTTGGATACACCCTCCTACCCTTACCCCATGTAAGGAAGAAGCTCAGCTCCACTTTGGGAAGCAAGCGAGCAGGAAACATGTTGTTTGTTCTCACTTCCCCCTGCTGCAGCAGGGGCTCCAATAAAGCCTTGCCTGAATATCTTGTCTTGCCTCTGATCAATTTCTATTGATTAAGGAGGCCAGGAAATCTGGTTGGTAATGTCTCAAACACAGATCCTTGCACAGCTTCAAAATGTGTCTCTGACTCCAATATCCTTTCTTCCACAAATTCTAAAACAATATAACTCAAACTTAATTTAACCATGAAATTTCTTTTATGTAAGAATCTGCTGCTGCTGCTGCTGTTAAGTCACGTCAGTCATGTCCAAGTCAGTGTGACCCCATAAACGGCACCCCACCAGGCTCCCCCATCCCCAGGATTCTCCAGGCAAGAACACTGGAGTGGGTCACCATATCCTTCTCCAATGCATGAAAGTTAAAAGTGAAAGTGAACCTAGCGACCCCATGGACTGCAGCCTACCGGGCTGCTCCATCCATGGGATTTTCCAGGCAAGAGTACTGGAGTGGGTTACCATTGCCTTCTCCAATAAGAATCTGCATTTTTTTGTTATTGATATGTCAAATACTCATTCCACTTCCATTTAGCCTCAGCACCATCTTGCACCATAGTGATGGGCTCTGAAAAGAATGTTTCAGTATTTCTGCGCAGTTAGTACTTCTAGTGCTTTCTGAGCAAATTTTATTGAAACTTACCTGAACTAAAAGACAAAGCTAAATTATAATTGAATTGATCATGATAATTTCAGAGAGATTTAACTTTTAGTAGTTTCACAAGACAATAAAACCCTAAACAAACTTTGGGTTGAAATGTCAGAGGTAACAGTCTTTTCTTCCCACTAAGACATACTTTTACATTCCAAAGGATAAAGGCTTTTTCACCTAGAGTTCAGACCCCATTATGTCTAGGGAGATATCTGGTCCTCAAACCATAACACTCAATAAAGGGTATAGGCCCAGTCGAGTAATAATGAACCTGACTGCCTTAAGTTATCATATCTACTTTAAAGAAAATATAAATAGATAAGATAGTAAACACTTTTCACATGCTAAGTTCATCTAATCAAACTCAATTTTTTGTCACTTTTCAATTCCTGTCTAGTCTTTCAGTTCACTTCAGTCGCTCTGTTGTGTCCAGTACTTTGTGACCCCATGAACTGCAACACGCCAGTCTTCCCTGTCCATCATAAACTCCGGGAGTTTACTCAAACTCATGTCCATTGAGTCAGTGATGCCATAAAACCATCTCATCCTCTGTTGTCCTCTTCTCCTGCTTTCAATCTTTCCCAGCATCAGGGTCCTTCCTAATGAGTCAGTTCTTCACATCAGATGGCCAAAGTACTGGAGTTTCAACTTCATCATGAGTCCTTCCACTGAATATTCAAGACTGATTTCCATTAATATGGACTGGGTGGATCTCCTTGTAGTCCAAGGGGCTTCAAGAGTTTTCTCCAACACCACAGTTCAAAAGCATCAATTCTTTGGCACTCAGCTTTCTTTATAGTCCAGCTCTCACATCCATACATGACTACTGGGAAAAAATATAGCCTTGACTAGACAGAACTTTGTTGGCAAATTAATGTCTCTGCTTTTAAATATGCTGTCTAGGTTGGTCATAACTTTCCTTCCAAGGAGTAAGAGTCTTTTAATTTCATGGCTGCAATCACCATCTGCAGTGATTTTAGAGCCCCCCAAAATTAAGTCTGACACTGTTTCCCCATCTACTTCCCATGAAGTGATGGGACCAGATGCCATGATCTTCGTTTTCTGAATGTTGAGCTTTAAGCCAACTTTTTCACTCTCCTCTTTCACTTTCACCAAGAGGCTCTTTAGTTCTTCTTCGCTTTCTGCCATAAGGGTGGTGTCATCTGCATATCTGAGGTTATTAATATTTCTCCCGGCAATCTTGATTCCAGCTTGTGTTTTTCCAGCCCAGAGTTTCTCATGATGTACTCTGCATAGAGGTTAAATAACCAGGGTGACAATATACAGCCTTGACGTACTGTTTTTCCTATTTGGAGCCAGTCTGTTGTTCCATGTCCAGTTCTAGCTGTTGCTTCCTGATCTGCATACAGATTTCTCAAGAGGCAGGTCAGGTGGTCTGGTATTCCCATCTCTTTCAGAATTGTCCACAGTTTCTTGTGATCCACACAGTCAAAGGCTTTGGCATAGTCAATAAAGCAAAATAGATGTTTTTTTGTTTGTTTTTTTCTTCTGGAACTCTCTTGTTTTTTCAAGGATCCAACGGATGTTGACAATTTGATCCCTGGTTCCTCTGCCTTTTCTAAAACCAGCTTGAACATCTTGAAGTTAACGGTTCACATATTGTTGAAGCTTGGCTTGAAAAATGATTATCTAAAGGTTTTACTATACAGAGTATCTGTTCCTACACTCTATGTCACTGTAAATGCTTTCCATTCATCTAAATACTTCTTTTTCTCTTTTTAATCAATTTAAATTCGTTACCACTACAAATTGAAAAGTCAGCTGAGTAGACGCCTTTATGTTGTTCAATTTATTAGGCCATATATTAATATTTCAAATTCTTATGCTTGGCTAGTAATTATACAATATACACTGTCATGTTAATTCGATTTCAAGGAAGACATTATTAATTCCATTTTAAATATAAGGAACAAGAATGTAAAAAAGAAGAAAAATTGCCCAGAGTCATAGAGTCAGTAAGAGAAAGGACCACGATTCAGATCTATCACTGCTTAATATAAGGATTGGCCATGTGGCTTTCTTTGGCCAATAAAATATCACTGAAATTGGCACAAGTCATCTCTTGGCAGAAGAGTGAACAGCTTTGGCATGGTTCTTTCTGCCACAATCTCAGGATTGTTCCAAATGGTCCTTTTCATCAACTTTTATTGGAAAAAAAAAGAAAAAAGCAATAAGTATGAGGTGTAGTTCAAAAAAAATTATATAAAGGTACCATAAACGAGAGAAAAAATAAAACAAACTTCGTTAAAGCTAATGCAATTTCCAAATCCTTTGTTAGTATGTTTTAGTCTAAGCTGGCCAACAGAAAAAAATTTTATTGGCTCTAAAATGTAGCCAGAATGTAGGCAGCCTAAAATATGTGGTGCCAGATCTGCGGCTATTGGCAAGGAAACTTATTTTGGAGAAAGCCAAGCATCTATGTTATATGATAGCAAATATTTGATAAAACTGACTCCCACAATAAGTTGAAGGGCACATAATATACCTGACCATCTTGTGATTTTCCATAAAGACGTTTTAAAAAAGAATATTGCTAGCATGAATTGACTGCTGTTGGCTGCTTTTGGGCAAGGTACTATTAGTTAAAGATGAATACAGAAAAGAACTAGCTAATTTGCTAGACAATTGTAGTGTGGGGGCAAACCAAGAAAAGAGTCTAGAAATTCTAAGACTTACCAATGTACAAAATACAACTTGTCTTTATTTCTTATTGGTAAATAAATGATAAACCTGAAAACAGAGACTGACGAAAACACATCTCATTCAAAGACCAGTTTAAAGACACTTAAAAAAAAAAAAAAAAAAGCATGTATTATGAGGGTGAATGGCAGCTTTCTTCAGTTTTACAAAATGATTCAAGGTAAAGAGACTAAAGGTATAGCTCTCTTATGAACATTTGATGATTACAAGATATCAGTTATAAGCAGAAAATAACATCTCCCCAAAGATGTCCTTGTCTCTCCTGATTCATATTACCTTGCATGGTACATACATACATACATACATACATGGTACATACATACATGGTATATACATGGTGAATACATATTACCATACATGGCAATATGATTAAGTTAAGGATTTCTAAATGATATTATTCTGGATTATCTGAATGACCAAAGTGATCAATCACAAAGATCCTTATAAGTAAAAGAAGGAGAGAGAGATGAGTTAAGAGAAGGAGATATGCTAAGCATGATGACTCTGACAATGGAAGTGACCCTAAGCCAAAGATGTGAGGGAGGAAAAAGTCTCTAAAAGCTGGAAAATATAGGGGAACAGATTTTTCCCTCAAACCTCCAAAAGGAACACAGTCCTGTCAACACTTTGATTTAGCCCATGAGACCCACCCATGTTGTACATCTGATCTATCAGTTCAGATCAGTTCAGTTCAGTCGCTCAGTCGTGTCCGACTCTTTGCGACCCCAAGAATCGCAGCACGCCAGGCCTCCCTGTCCATCACCAACTCCAGGAGTTGACTCAGACTCACATCCATCGAGTCAGTGATGCCATCAAGCCATCTCATCCTCTGCTGTCCCCTTCTTCTCCTGCCCCCAATCCCTCCCAGCATCAGAGTCTTTTCCAATGAGTCAACTCTTTGCATGAGGTGGCCAAAGTACTGGAGTTTCAGCTTTAGCATCATTCCCTCCAAAGAAATCCCAGGGCTGATCTCCTTCAGAATGGACTGGCTGGATCTCTTTGCAGTCCAAGGGACTCTCAAGAGTCTTCTCCAAAACCACAGTTCAAAAGCATCAATTCTTTGACACTCAGCTTTCTTCACAGTTGAACTCTCACATCCATACATGACCACTGACAAAACCATAGCCTTGACTAGACGGACTCTGTTGGCAAAGTAATGTCTCTACTTTTCAATATGCTAACTAGGTTTGTCATAACTTTTCTTACAAGGAGTAAGCGTCTTTTAATTTCATGGCTGCAGTCACCAACTGAAGTGATTTTGGAGCCCAAAAAAATAGTCTGACACTGTTTCCCCATCTATTTCCCATGAAATGATGGGACCAGATGTCATGATCTTTGTTTTCTGAATGTTGAGCTTTAAGCCAACTTTTTCACTCTCCTACTTCACATTCATCAAGAGGCTTTTTAGTTCTTCTTCACTTTCTGCCATAAGGGTGGTGTCATCTGCATATCTGAGGTTATTGATATTTCTCCCAGAAATCTTGATTCCAGCTTGTGCTTCTTCCAGCCCAGAGTTTCTCATGATGTATTCTGCATAGAAGTTAAACAAGCAGGGTGACAATATATAGCCTTGATGTACTCCTTTTCCTATTTGGAACCAGTCTGTCATTCCATGTCCAGTTCTAACTGTTGCTTCCTGATCTGCATGTAGGTTTCTCAACAAGCAGGTCAGGTGGTCTGGTATTCCCATCTCTTTCAGAATTTTCAACAGTTTATTGTAATCCACACAGTCAAAGGCTTTGGCATAGTCAATAAAGCAGAAATAGATGTTTCTCTGGAACTCTCTTGCTTTTTCCATGATACAGCAAATGTTGGCAATTTGATCTCTGGTTCCTCTGCCTTTTCTAAAACCAGCTTGAACATCAGGAAGTTCCCAGTTCATGTATTGCTGAAGCCTGGCTTGGAGAATTTTGAGCATTACTTTACTAGCATGTGAGATGAGTGCAGTTGTGTGGTAGTTTGAGCATTCTTTGGCATTGCCTTTCTTTGGGATTGCAATGAAAACTGACCTTTTCCAGTCCTGTAGCCACTGCTAAGTTTTTCAAATTTGCTGGCATATTGAGTGCAACACTTTCACAGCATCATCTTTCAGGATTGGAAAGAGTTCAACTGGAATTTCATCACCTCCACTAGCTTTGTTCATAGTGATGCTTTCTAAGGCTCACTTGACTTCACATTCCAAGATGTCTGGCTCTAGATGAGTGATCATACCATCGTGATTATCTTGGTCTTGAAGGTCTTTTTTGTACAGTTCTTCTGTGTATTCTTGCCACCTCTTCTTAATATCTTCTGCTTCTGTTAGGTCCCTACAATTTCTGTCCTTTATCAAGCCCATCTTTGCATGAAATGTTCCCTTGGTATCTCTAATTTTCTTCAAGAGATCTCTAGTCTTCCCATTCTTTTGTTTTTCTCTATTTCTTTGCATTGATCGCTGAGGAAGGCTTTCTTATCTCTTCTTGCTATTCTTTGGAACTCTGCATTCATATGCTTATATATTTCCTGAAAGCTGTATTGTTTAAGAGTACTGTTACCTACTGCTAAAGATATCTTTTAACACTAAATTTGTAGTAACTCATTATAGTAGTAACTGAAAACTAATACTGTAGCCATAACTAAGTATAGAAAGATGGAGCATGTCTGAAAGGAATCATGCATATTGTTCAATATTGATTTATCCATCAAATTAATCAAAAGCTGGCTCAGTTCTTAAGAGAGTTTAGTAAAAGAATCATGAGTTTAGACTGAGAAACAGTGACTATTTGAGAAATGATATTGTCCCTTTGATTTCAGTGGGCAGAAAATAGATTGAGATCCCTGCTCCAACCTCAAGCAGAGCACAGTCCCCAATTCCCCTCTTTAGGTACAACAAAAAAGGATGCATTGAAGTAGGAAGACCTCCAAGAGTGCGAAGCCAATAAACCCAAGAGTCCCAAAAGTCTTGAAGGGCAATGAGCAAGGGCCTAACTGAGAACTATTCTTCATCTTCTCTTTAGGGACCCTCACACTGTCCAAATCTTCACAGAATTTCTATGAACAATGACTTCTTGTGCTCCCCCATTATTTTCTTTTTCAGATGAGAATTTGTCATAACTATCCATCCCTATTCTTCCATTGTTATGTGCAGAATGTGGAGCATATAGGAATGACCTTTAAAAAAAGATAAGCCTCCAACTCAAGACAAACCACACTTGGACCTGGTATGGAGACTGTCATACATATCTAGACTTTGAGCATGACTGGACAGAACTTGGAAGAGAATTCTAACACTTCATATATTTGGGGTACAAAAGGAAGATAAGTGAATTTTGTTACCAAGTAGTGGGTCCCATCACTTCATGGTAAATATGTGGGGGAAAAAATGGAGACAGTGACAGATTATTTTCTCCAGAATCACTAAGAAGTGTGACTGCAGCCATGAAGTTAAAAGGCAATCCTTGAAAGAAAAGCTATTAAAAATCTAGACAGCATATCAAAGTTATGGTTTTTCTTGTAGTCATATATGGATGTGAGAGTTGGACCATAAAGAAGTCTGAGCATTGAAGAACAAATACTTTCAAACTGTGATGCTGGAGAAGACTCTAGAGAGTCCCTTGGGGAGCGAGGAGATCAAACCAGTCAATCCTAAAGGAAATTAACCCTGAATATTCATGGAAGGACTGATGTTATAGCTGAAGTGCCAATACTTCAGCCACCTGATGTCAAGAGCCAACTTATTGGAAAAGACCTCGATGCTGTCTCTGTGGAAAAATTGTACTTTCCTGCCCTGTTGATGTCAGGCTTGGTCATGTGAGTTGCTTGGAGAGTAAAATATGAATCCAAGTAAAATATGTCACTTCTGAAGAGAAGTTTTAATAGTCCCTGCAAATCAAGCAACTCTTTTCTCTCTCTGCCATAAGCCCAGCAGTTCTTCACATAAAGGCCTCTTTGTTTACTTAAATTTCCAGAAAAAATAAATAAATAAATAAATAAAGACATTGTGAAACTAAGCCATAGGCAATGAATAATCCATGATTAGCATGTAGCATGAGCAGACAATGAAGCTTTCTTGCTTCTATAAGCCATTGTCACTGTAATGGGGAAGCCAGACATAGTATAACAGCCTAAGGTGTCTTACACAGGAGAGGACTAGGGAAAATGAACTTGTGACTGCTGTTCTTAATAAAAAGACCTAAGAAACAGTACTATTAATATATATTTGATTACTTTAGTTCAATAAAATGCTCTGACTATAGAATAATATAAAAATCATTCTGTGTTCATGTATTTTTTGTAACTTATATGACAAGCATTGAATTTTATATTTGAGAGCAGCTGCTAGAAAAAGGATTCCATATGGTATTACAGAAGCCCAAAAAAGAAAGCAATCATTCACTTGAAGAAAAAAAAGTTTAAACCCATTTTACAAAAAAAAAGCTGAGACATAATCTGTACTCCAATCTGGTGAAATGTTAGTCACAATTCTCCTGTAACAAATGGTAGATTTCCAATAGGACACAGAGACAAAATTAAAGGAGCCTTTGACATCACAATCATGTAGTTAATGATCATCTTGCATAAGGATTATTGTCCACGAACCAACATAATTTATTTTCAATAGCTGTGTCACAAAGCCATTGAATATGCATAATCACTTATTTCTAAAGTGAAACCACAAAACTAATCCTTAAAATTCATTTCCAAAGAGGAAGTCTGAACTTGCAATAAACAATATCCATATATGTACATGTTCAAGGCTTCTCTGGTGGTTCAGTGCCAACATAGGAGATGAGGGTTTGATTCTGGGTTGGGAAGATTCCCCAGAGGAGGAAATGGCAACCCACTCTAGTATTCTCACCTGGGAAATCCCATGGACAGAGGAGCCTGGAACGCTACAGTCCATGGAATCACAAAAGAATCAGACACAACTTAGTGACCAGGCAAGGACAACAAAAACAAGGTAGGGAATATTTGGCCCAGAGAAGACAGGAATACAAGTTATATCATCAAAAGAGTGTTCACTTCCCCCACTATGACATTTGAGTAAAAGAATGATTGTGACAACATGAACACCAAGTCTGTTGTACACAGTAAACATTTCCTAAAACTCCCACTTAATACATTTATGGAGGCCAGGAAAGCAATCTCACCCTCTTGTCTTGTTAATATTGAGGGGGCACAAGGTTGATGATAAGAGTTTGAGATTGTGTTGCAGCTGTTATTGTAGCTGTTTTTGTTACTGTTACTGCTATTGTTATTTTAGGTCCAAATATTTCTCCTCTTACTGTCGTTTCATTGAGTCACTGTCAACTGTCTGGAGGCATTTTGTTGTGGTTGGACAAAGGTTATGCTTTGGAGATAGTGAATAAGACGTAAAAACAGCAATCACATTAAGACTGTGGGGTTTATACCCCCCCAAAACTCAACATGCCTTGAGAATTGTGAGCAGTGGCCAGAAGGCATGTCTTTGAATATGCAAAATTATTTCAATATTGCTCAAATAACACACCTGAGGAGGTGGTAGGTGTTTAGGCTTACATCCAAATGCTCACCTACAGGGAAGAAACTGACAATAAGGAATACCATAGTTGCCAAGAATAGGAAGCACAAAGAGTATGGCTTTTTAATGATGTATAAACTTAATTAGAGCTTTCTTTCCAGCTTATTACTAAGAATACTATGTTACACTTGTAATATGCAATAAGATTCCCAAATAGTACACATTTTTTTCTTCATCACACATTTTTAATACTATGATATGTTGCATAGATTAAAAAAATACTTTAAAACATTGTAACATGAAAGAGATCCTACCAGTCCATTCTAAAGAAGACCAGTTCTGGGTGTTCTTTGCAAGGAATGATGCTAAAGCTGAAACTCCAGTACTTTCGCCACCTCATGCAAAGAGTTGACTCATTGGAAAAGACGCTGATGCTGGGAGGGATGGGGGCAGGAGGAAAAGGGGATGACAGAGGATGAGATGACTGGATGGCATCACTGACTCGATGGACATGAGTTTGAATGAACTCCGAGAGTTGGTGATGGACAGGGAGGCCTGGCATGCTGCAATTCATGGGGTCACAAAGAGTCAGACACGACTAAGCAACTGAACTGAAATGAACCGAACATGAAAGATTCCAACTCTCCTAGTTGATAATACAGGAGTCACAAACTTGAATAACTATAGGGATGAGACAGAGAAAACCTCAGAGTTGAGGAGGCAACACAGAGTGTTGGAGACTACGGCAAATCCAAAAAGCACACATCCCATCTAAAGGGTCAGCTACCACAAAAATCTGTCAAGTATTCCCTTATTGAAGTCATCCCAGGGCAGTCATCTGGTTTTCCAAGACAAGCCAGAAATCCAGAATTTTATGCCAAATTCCTTGATTTTTAAATGATACCCAGTAATTCAAAGAAGTGGTAATAGTGTAAACCCTGCCCATGACAACAGTGTATGGGCTCAATAAACATATCTGTAGGACAGACTTCCCCAAAGACACAGGTAGTGTCCACTATTGATCCTCTTAAATTTGGTTCTAGCCCTTTCTCAAAATATCCCGGAGGAGGGAATAGCAACCCACTCCAGTATTCTTGCCTGGAGAATTCCATGGACAGAGAAGCCTGGTGGGCTACAGTCTATGAGGTCACATATAGTTGGACACGACTGAGCAACTAACACACACACAAATACCAAAGGACATCAATAAAATGAGAGTTTCTTTTTGTTTGACATAAAACTAAATTTTAAATTAAAAGAAAAATATACATTTTGTTATCAAGTACCATGACCATAAAATTCTCTTTTTGTAAGTAACATGTTTTTTGTGGACTAGTCTTTTGGGGTTATTCTTAAAGTTAAATTAGGAGACAAAAGTTATTTACAGAACTATTTTGCTAGGAACATGATGCAGCAAGAACATGTTTAACTAGGATTTAAGAGAAATTCTAGGCCTGATTCTGTTGTTTTCCTCTCCAGAGTAAAGAGGTGAGGTCTATGATAAAATGAAAGACAGAAGAGACCAATTATCTATAATTTTAGTTTGTTTGTTTGTTTGTTTTCCTGTTTACTGGTTGATTTCTACTTGGAGGTTTATTATAGTGAATGAACTTGCATGGGTTGGGGCAAGGAGAGAGCATAGCATTCAGGGCAATGGATCAATCTATGGTCACTTTTTTCCTAGGGTCTTACCAAAGTCATGAGGAATTTGTGAACCTTTTGGCAGCTGAGACGAAGTTGAGTCCATCATGGAACTGTCTTGGAAAACTGAGGACTTCCCTGGCAGTCCAATAGTTAAGGCTCCATGCTTCCACTTCAGGAGGTGCAGGTTCAGTCTCTGGTCAGGGAACTAAGATCCTACATGCTGCACAGTGTGGCCAAAAAAGAAGGGGAAAAAAGTAAGAAAAAAATGGGATTGGCTCTCTGTAGATATTTGAAAACCTTATAGGAGATGAAAATATTATACCTACTTCTGTCCCCAGGATACAGAATGGGAAACCAGGAACAGACTTCATAAGAAGGTAGAAAAATCCAAAAGTGGTCTTGAGTTGTCAGCTTCAATTCAGGTTATTTCCTCAAGTTGAAAATAGAAATCATTGTTCACAAATTCCATATTTGTGAATTCACTTACTCACTAAATTTACTTGTACCTTCCAAATCAATGGTCATAGTGCTTTCACAGTCATGGTCATTCCGAGGCATGGGCACGCACAGAGATGTATATGAGCCACCTGCACACATGTTCTCAGTGAGGCAGAACAAGGCACCATGCAGCCTTCTCCTTCAGCTCTTATACTGGAAACAAGTGTTCTTTTCTGTTCTACTTAATGCCACTTTTTTTTTTTTTCTCAAATTTCCTTTTGGGAGGGCAATTTCACTGCTTAAAATTTTCCCCAAGCATACTTCAGAAGGGCTCTCCAGTGTTCCCAGACTCAAAAAGGCTGTGATGTGCCTTACAAAGAAAACACATGTGTTAAATAAACTTCTTTGAGGTATAGGTTATAGTGCTTTTGGCCATATCAACATTACATGTTAAATAAGGTGCATTAAACAAAAACATACATAAAAGAAATTTATGTATTGATTGGTTTCCAAAGTGTGACCAGAGGCTGTCAGGAACCTAACCCCATAGTTGCCCTAGGGGTAATGATTAGTATTCACTAATTTAGTGTTCAAAGAAACTTAAAAATATAACTACCATAAATAACAGAAATTATTAAATAGCAATTTGATAATCTCTTAAGAATGATGGTATGCAAAGGCTTAACACTTCAGATCAAAGAGCATCAATAACAAAAATATTCATTCAGTGTCATTTTCAGCCTCAAATTCTTATACTCAGTGAAAAACTGATTCAGATCCCATATGCTGACTGAACGACTTCACTTTCACTTTTCACTTTCATGCATTGGCGAAGGAAAAGTCACCCCACTCCAGTGTTCTTGCTTGGAGAATCCCAGGATGGGGGAGCAGGGTGGCCTGCTGTTTCTGGGGTCACACAGAGTCGGACACGACTGAAGCAACTTAGCAGCAGCAGCAGAAACATGGTGGTTTCACTAAATAATCTTTCATAACTTTGAATCCCTCAAATGCTATGATTCTACAATTGGTCAAAGAGTTGATTCAATCTCAGTTTCTGCTTATATTTATTATGAAATGGGAAAAAATAACATTTTAGATCTCTTCCCAGCTCTAAAGTTCTATAATACAACAAAAATTTTCATAACGCTTTCCTGGAAAAATATGCATTTTTGTCATTAAGTACCCGAAAGGCAATGCTCAAAGAATGCTCAAACTACCGCACAATTACACTCATCTCACACACTAGTAAAGTAATGCTCAAAATTCTCCAAGCCAGGCTTCAGCAATACATGAACTGTGAACTTCCTGATGTTCAAGCTGGTTTTAGAAAAGGCAGAGGAACCAGAGATCAAATTGCCAACATTCGCTGTATCATNACCTAGATAGTATATTCAAAAGCAGAGACATTACTTTGCTGACGAAGGTCCGTCTAGTCAAGGCTATGGTTTTTCCCGTGGTCATGTAGGGATGTGAGAGCTGGACTGTGAAGAAGGCTGAGCACTGAAGAATTGATGCTTTTGAAGTGTGGTGTTGGAGAAGACTCTTGAAAGTCCCTTGGACTGTAAGGAGATCCAACCAGTCCATTCTGAAGGAGATCAACCCTGGGATTTCTTTGGAAGGACTGATGTTAAAGCTGAAACTCCAGTACTTTGGCCACCTCATGAGAAGTGTTGACTCATTGGGAAAAACTCTGATGCTGAGAGGGATTGGGGGCAGAAGGAGAAGGGGACGACTGAGGATGAGATGGCTGGATGGCATCATGGACTCGATGGACATGAGTCTGAGTGAACTCCGGGAGATGGTGATGAACAGGGAGGCCTGGCGTGCTGTGATTCATGGGGTCTCAAAGAGTCGGACATGACTGAGCGACTGAACTGAACTGAACTGACTGATTTCTCTTGAGTGATGTTTTTTGTTGCCTCCTTAAATTTAGCACCCAAGGCAGGTGCTCACTCATCTCACCTTAGTGCAGACCCTGTCAGCAGGGTGTGGGGAACAGCCAAGACACAAATAGATTTCAGGATAGAGCCAATGGGAAAGTGTCAAAAGAAAGAAAATGAGAGAAGGAAATGAAAGGAAGCCAACAAGGTTAATTGAAAACTTGAGAAGGAAATATAATGGAAGCATAATTGTCAGGTATGGAATTTCTATGCTCAAAGGCAGATTTTAATACAAATCCCCATTTGTTCAGCCTCTGGAAGACAACAATGAGAATCACCATTTAATAAGGGTTTATCATTGTAACTGGGCTTCTCTTGCAGCTCAGCTGGTAAAGAATCTGCCTGCAATGCAGGAGACACCAGTTCAATTCCTGGGTCAGAAGATCCACTGGAGAAGGGATAGGCTACCCACTCCAGTATTCTTGGGCTTCCCTTGTTGCTCAACTAGTAAAGAATCAGCCTGCAATGTGGGAGACCTGGGTTTGATCCCTGGGTTGGGAAGATCCCCTGGAGAAAGAAATGGCAACCCACTCCAGCATTCTTGCCTGGAGAATCTCATGGACAAAGGAGGCTGGTGGGCTACAGTCCATGGGTTGCAAAGAGTCAGACATGACTGTGTGACTTTCACTCACTCAGTATCATCATAATTAAGCTTCATTTTTGCTCTATTAAATATACGTCAATAAATTCCAGTTTTATATATTAGGAAATTTATGTTCAATTAAGTATAGTTTCCAATGTCATGGAGTTCGTATTTGGAGAGGCGTGGTCACAGCCTATTTGAATGCAAAACTCCACAGAGCTAGTCTCTGCCCCAGACTGACATACTCACAGAGAAAAGAAGGGATAAGACCCAACAGGAGTTGCAGAGTGCAGGCTGAACCATAAAAATTCAGTGTTTACCTTCTGAGAATATCTTTCCTTCTCTCTGAATACTGTGCATCTAGTACATGTTCCCAAACTGGGAAGAACAAATCCTTGTCTGAACTTCAATCAGTCACAGGCCATGTGTTTTCAAAGATGGCAACCATCCAGTTACCCAAACACATGGGGGCAGGGGGAGGATGCAGAACACAGGGAGAAATAAAAATTGCAAAGTACCAAGGCTTGCTCTAATCCCACCCCAATCAAAGGAGACTTTAAATGATCGGTATAGCATATCCAGGGAGAACGTCCCCCAGCCCATCAAAAGACTCTGAGGCTTGAGGACTTAACTCTGTTGGTTAGAGCTAACTAACCAACCTGTTAACTCTGCTGGCATAAAAAGAGGAATGCAGGACTGGAAAGTGAGACTGTGAGATGATTACAGAATGCTTTTTCTGTTTGTATGTCTATGTCTTTACATAACAATATAGTACACTGAAAGTTAAACAAGCTCCTCTGAGGCTGACCAAATGAGATTAATAATTCATCATAGTCCCCAAAGATATTTTGGGGGTTCATCAATCTATATAACATAAAGTGAGTGCTTCTGTAGAAATGTGATTAATTCTGAATAAACCTGTCAGAGAGCATGTCCCTACAGTGTCAAAGGGAATTATTCAAAACACCTGCTAGAAATACCAGGATAACAGCAACAGTTGGTGCCAAAGCATTCCAGTTTTATAGGAAAGAAGTTTAACATACATCACTGTTTAGATAAATATTAATATAAAGACACTTAGCTATCCCACAGTGTAAAGAATGGAGAATACAGCCTTTGTATTAATTCAAAATTTTTTATTTATGGAACAATCCAATTGAGAGGTTAACCACTCATAACACTTTGTTTTAATAGTGAATTATGGATTTAGTAGATGCTCACATCATAATAATTATATCAATTTTAAAGTTTGTTAAAAGCAAGTATACTTTGAAATTAAAAGCTAGGTGGGATTTGATATATTCTCTAAAAGATTTATATCTATCAATTCATGATAATCCAGTTCTCTTTATAAAAAGATTGAACTTTAAAAAAGATTTTCCTCTTAAATTTACTCTAGGGGGAAGGAGTTAGAAAAGGAAAAGAAAAAAAAAAAGAAAAAGAAGAAGCAAGCAGAACCATGGGGTAGCACTTATTTCAGTTTTATCACCTTACCCCATGCTTCCACATAAGAAATCCAGAATGGCTGGCATGCCAATAAAATTGAATGCAGACATTTTAAGGCAGTGTTCTACAAAACACAAATTTTAATAAATATCCAGCATGATCCCATAATTATCAACTCCTGGTTACAATCTCTGCCAGGGAAACAGGACTATAGGGAAAACACTGCCATAGCCATAGTGCATAGAAATGACTATCAGGATATCCTTAGTAGAAAATCACACTCTGAGAAGCCAAAAATATGTAATCCCAAGGGCCACCATCACACTGTAGTCACTACCGTCATCAACCCTTGCAGTTGGGCAGTGTGTATCCCACACAGCTATATCCTGTGACCCTGGTCACACTGGTATCAGAACACTAAAACATATGTAGCAAGCACAGATTCTTAAGACCAAATTAGTACTATTTTAGAATTGGCTTGAGCAAGATAATCCAAGCCTGGCAGGCAAAACAAAAGGTAAGACACACTAACTTTAAATCAACTATGGGAACGTTAAGCTTCTTTCAGAACTATCCATAGGACTTCACTTAAAATTTCACTGTCAGCCAGCTTTGATGGCTAAGGTCTGCCCAGTTTGATTTCTACTGACCTTTTGTCTCTGTTTCAGCTTCCATTTGTGCCACATCCAACAAATCACCTGATATCACATTCATCCCAATCTAGCAACTGCCTCATAGCCTGAGAACTCGGCTAATTCCAGACACTCTGCTGAGAAGTCTGAGACAGAACAGCAATGGGAGGGAGAAGAAGGGCACACAAATTAACATTTAATGCAGTGCTTTAGAGGTAGCCAAGATGGTGGAATATAAAGGCCCTGAACTCACCTCCTCTCATGAACAAACCAAGTTTACAACTATTTACAGGACAACTGCCTATGAGAATGATCCAAGATTAGCAGAAAAGATTTTCTACAATTAACACTTGCCAATCTTAGAGTATCCCAAAGAGACAGAAGAAACTAAAACGCTACTTGGAGATTAAACATTGGCAACAGCCATTTTGGGAGTTTATTCTACCACAATAGCACCACTACTGGTAGAAACCATTTTGGAATTTTCTCTCTAGCATATTAGTGCTGGGGCTTACACTCACCAGGAGGCAAGCACTATTCTTGAGTATCCCACCCCCAAGTGCTAAAGAGACAGCCCATAAGGACTCAATCCTGCTTCCCAGAAGGCCAGCACCAGCCCAGCACTACCCTGAAACACACAACCAATCATGCAAGAAACCTACCCTGCCCTCTAGCAGACCAAAAGCTTCC
Source organism: Redunca redunca (assembly GCA_006410935.1). Taxonomy (NCBI): domain Eukaryota; kingdom Metazoa; phylum Chordata; class Mammalia; order Artiodactyla; family Bovidae; genus Redunca; species Redunca redunca. Next base: position 38,348 of record SJYQ01004429.1, read on the forward strand.
TGGCAAACTGGGCAGAGGCCAGTCCCACACACAGTAGTCAGCCCTGCTACTAAAGAAGAGTGCACACAGTCCATATAGGGAGCATCCCTAGAGCATACAGCTCTGGTGACAAAGGGGAGCATGTTTCTGGAGGTCCTCTATGATATATTTTATATAAGGCTACTTCTCCAATATTAGTAATCACAGTCATCCTACCTAACATATAGAAAGCAACAGAGAGAATTGGGGAAAATGAAGAGACAGGAATATGTTCCAAATGAAGGAATAAGACCAAGCCTGAGAAAAGAACTAAAAAAAAAAGTGAATACAAGAGTATAAGATAATGATCACAAACATGGTTACCAAACATTTGAGAAGGATATTGAGATATTGAAGTTATGTTTGAGAACAAATATTGAGATGAACACAGTGAGGATTTCAACAAATATGAAAAAATATAAATAAGAACCAAACAGAGCAAAAGAATGCAATCACCGAAATAATATACTAGAAGAAATCAACAGTAGATTAAATGATATGAAGGAATGGATCAGAGAACTGGAAGACACAGTCATGGAAATCATCAAGTGAGACAGAAAAGAAAAAAAATTAATGAGGATATTTAAGAGATCTTTAAGACAGCATCAAGTATATTAATATTTCCATTCTATGGATCTTGGAAGGTGAAGAAAGAAAAAGGCAGAGAACTTATTTGAAGAAATAATATCTTAAAAATTATCCAACCGGAGGGAGAAAACAAACATCCATGTACAGAAAGCACTGGGGGACACAAAGAAGATGAATCCAAAAAGGTCCACATCAAGACAATATAATTAAAAAGACAAAAATTAAAGATAAAGTAAAAATCTTAAAATCAACAAGAGAAAAGTCAACTAGTTATATACAAGAGAACTCCTATAAGGCCATCAACTGAATTTTTAGCAGAAACTCTAAAGGCCAGAAAGGAATAGAACAATATATTCAAAGTAATGAAAGGAAAAAGACCTACAACCAAAAATACTCTACACAGCAAGGCTATGATACATATTTGAAATAGAAGTAAGAGTTTTACATATAAGCTAAAGTTAAAACCATTCAGCATCACTAAACTGGTCTTAAATGAATTTCTCTAAATGTTCCTACCAAAAGGCACAGAGTGGCTGAATAGACAGAAAACAATACCCATATATAAGCTGCCTACAAAGAATTCATTTCAGAAACAATCACATGCACACATACTGAAAGTGAAAGAATGAAAAAAGGTATTCCGTGCAAATGAAAGTCAAAAGAAAGCTGAAATAGCAATACTTATTTCAGACAATTAGGCTTTAAAATGAAGACTGTTATAAGAGACAAAGACATTACTTAATAATAAAGGGGTCATTTGAAAAAGAAGATAAAACAATTATAAACATATATGCACCCAAAGTGGTTGTTGCTCAGTCACTAAGTCATGTCCAACACTTGGTGACCCCATACATTGTGGCACACCAGGCTCCTCGGTCCTCCATATCTCTTGGAGTTTGTCTAAATTTATATTCATTGAGTTGGTGATGCCATCTAACCATTTCATCCTCTGCCATTCCCTTCTCCTATTGCCTTCAGTCTGTTCCAGCACTAGTCTTTTCCAATAAGCTCTTCACATTAGGTGATCAAAATATTGGAACTTCAGCTTCAACAACATACCTTCCAATTAATATTTATGGTTGATTTCCTTTAGGATTGACTGGTTTGATTTCCATGCACTCCGAGGGACTCTCAAGAGTCTTCTTCAGCTCACAAAAGCGTCAGTTAAAATCTGTTACTGCTTCCACTTTCTCCCTTTCTATTTGCCATAAAGTGATGTGACCAGATGCCAAGATTTTAGTTTTTTTAATGTTGAGTTTCAGGCCAGCTTTTTCACTCTCCTCCGTCACTTTCATCAAGAGGCTCTTTAGATCTTCTTCTCTTTCTGCCATAAGGGTGGTGTCATCTGCATATCTGAAATTATTGATAATTCTCCCAGCAATCTTGATTCCAGCTTGTGCTTAATCCAGCCCAACATTTCTCATGATGTACTCTGCATACAAGTTAAATAAACAGGGTGACAACATACAGCCTTGAGGTATTCTTTTCCCAATTTGGAACCAGTCCATTGTTTCATGTCCAGTTGTAACTTTCTTCTTGACCTGCATATGGATTTCTCAGGAGGTAGGTCAGGTGGTCTGGTATTCCCCTCCCTTGAAGAATTTTCCATAGTTTGTTGTGATCCACACAGTCAAAGGCTTTCAAGTGGTAAATGAAGCAGAAGCAGTTTTCCTAGAATTCTCTCGCTTTTTCAAAATTCCAAAGGATGCTGGCAATTTGCTCTCTGGTTTCTTTGCCTTTTCTAAATCAAGCTTGAACATGTGGAAGTTCTCAGTTCATGTACTGTTGAAGCCTAAGTTGGAGAATTTTGAGCATTACTTTGATGGCATGTGAGATGAGTGCAATTGTTTAGTAGTTTGAACATTCTTTGGCATTGCCTTTCTTTGGAGTTGGAATGAAAACTGACCTTTTCCAGTCCTGTGGCCACTGCTGAGTTCTCCAAATTTGCTGGCATATTGAGTGCAGCACTTTCACAGCATCATCTTTCAGGATTTGAAATAGCTCCACTGGAATTCCACCACCTCCACTAGCTTTATTCATAGTGATGTTTTTGAAGGCCCACTTGACTTCACATTCCAGGATGTCTGGCTCTAGGTGAGTGATCACACCATCATGATTATCTTGGTCGTGAAGATCTTTTTTGTACAGTTCTTCTGTGTATTCTTGCCACCTCTTCTTAATATCTTCTGCTTCTTTTAGGTCCATACCATTTCTGTCCTTCATTGTGCCCATCTTTGCATACACTTGTATCAATAAAATAAAATACCTTGGAATAAACGTAACTAAGAAGGTAAAGAATCTGTACTCAGAAAACTATATTACACTTAATGGAAGAACTGAAGACACATGTGGCTTTGGTGGTATATCAGTGAGCATAGCTGCCTTCCAAAGAAATTGAAGATGTCACAAACAAATAAGAAGACACACCATCACATACCTTTGAGGAGTTAACATTATTAAAATAGTTTTACTACCCAAAGCAATCTACAGAATCAGTACAATCCTTATCAAAATACAAATGGTGTTTTCCCAGAACTATAACTAATAATTCTAAAATTTGAATGGAAACATAAAAGATTCAGAATAGCCAAAACAATCAAGAAAGAAGAAAAAAGCTAAAGATAACATTCCTCTTGCTTTCAAATTATACTGAAAAGCTACAGTTATCAAAACAGTACAGTTCTGGCAAAAAATGGACATATCAATCAATGGAACTGATGAGAAAGTCCCTCCTATAAAAATCCATATATATGTGCATGCTAGGTTGCTTCAGTCATGTTCTGCTCTGTGACCCCATGAATTGTAGCCTGACAGGCTCCTCTGTCCACGGGATTCTCCAGGCAAAAATATTGGAGTGGATTGCCATTCCCTTCTCCAGGGGATCTTCCTGAACCAAGGGTCGAACCCAAGTCTCCTACATCTCCTACACTGGCAGGCACTTTCTTTACCACTGGTAACACCTGGGAAGCCACAATATTAAGCACATGTTAAGAGTATACCCCAATATTAAGAGTATACTGTGCATGCATGTTAAGTCACTTCAGTTGTGTTCTGACTCTTTGTGACCCTATGGATTGTAGCACGCCAGTCTCCAGTGTCCATGGAATTCTCCCTGCAACAATATTGGAACAGATAGTCATGCCCTCTTCCAGAGGATCTTCCCAACCCAGGGATCGAATCCCTGTCTCTCATGTCTCCTGCACTGGCAAGCAGGTTCTTCACCACTAGTGCCAGCTCATATTGTCACTTAATCTACAACAAAGAAAGTAAGACTCTACAATGGAGAAAAGACACCCTTTTCAATGAATATATTGGGAAACTGGACAGTTACATATGCAAAAGACTCAAACTGGACTACTTTCTCACACCATTCATGTCAATGTTTGGCAGAACCAATACAGTAATGTAAAGTAAACTAAAGTTAAAATAAAAATTTTAAAAGTAAAAAAAAAAAAAAATTAAAAAAAATAAAAAATAAAAAATAAACCCAGCGGCCGGGCCGACCCCCTAGGCCGCCGCCACGCGTCACGGCCGTGTCAGTTCCCGGCTATTCGCCCAGTTTCAAAAGGCCGCCCGAGACCCTGCGGCTGCGACAGAAAAGGGGTCGGAGCCTCGGCGCCGCTTCGTCGCCCGCAGAGCGGCCCGAGCCGGCGACCCGCCGCGCCGTCCGAGCTGCCGGGCTGCCCCTCCGCCCGGTCCGGCGGCAGGTAGAGGCGGCGGCGGGCCAGCAGAGGCCGGAAGGAACCCCTTCGCCCGCCTGGACAACCGACGGCGCGCCGCCTCCGAGCCTCCCGAGGGCCCCCGCGGCCAGCAGGAGGCGCCGGGCCCGTTTGTAGACTCTAATCAAGAAAATGATTTGCTCTGGGAAGAGAAGGTTCCTGAAAAAACAGCCATTACAGAATTACACCAGACTCCTCATGTATCATTCTCCGAATCTGATATTCCACCCTCAGAAAGTACTGAGTTACCTGTGGACTGGAGCATTAAAACACGATTCCTTTTCACCTCTTCTCAACCCTTTACCTGGGCAGATCATTTGAAAGCCCAGGAAGAGGCTCAAGGTATCATCCAGCATTGCAGGGCAACAGAAGTTACTTTGCCTCAAAGTATACAGGGTCCCAAACTCTCCACTGAGCTCCGCTGCGCTTTCCAGCAGAGCCTCATCTATTGGCTCCACCCTGCCTTGTCTTGGCTGCCATTGTTCCTTCGTATCGGAGCTGACAGAAAAATGGCTGGAAGGACAACTCCATGGTCAAATGATGACACCCTGCAACACGTGTTAATGAGTGACTGGTCTGTGAGCTTTACTTCTCTATATAACCTTCTGAAGACAAAACTTTGCCCCTATTTCTACGTTTGTACCTATCAGTTTACTATCCTGTTCCGTGCAGCAGGGTTAGCAGGAGATGATGTCATCACAGCTCTCATATCTCCTACAACTAGAGGTATAAGAGAAGCTATGAAAAACGAAGATATTGAGTTTTCTCTGCCTTTAATAAAAGAAAATGGCCCTGAGAAGAGGAAAGCGTCTGGAACAGGCTTGCAACACGGGGAGGAGCAAGCTGTCAGTGATGAGGATGAAGAAGAAAGTTTTTCCTGGCTGGAAGAGATGGGTGTGCAAGATAAAATTAAAAAACCAGATGTACTTTCTGTCAAGCTCCGTAAAGAGAAACATGAAGTACAAATGGATCACAGACCAGAGTCTGTTGTGTTGGTGAAGGGAACGAATACCTTTACACTGCTAAATTTTTTGATCAACTGTAAGAGTTTAATTGCTACCTCAGGTCCACAGGCAGGACTTCCACCAACCCTCTTATCCCCAGTAGCTTTCCGAGGTGCCACAATGCAAATGCTTAAGGCTCGAAGTGTGAATGTGAAGACACAAGGTCTTTCTGGATACAGAAATCAGTTTAGCTTGGAGATTACAGGCCCCATTATGCCTCACGCTCTACACTCTGTGACGATGCTACTCCAGTCTTCACAGAATGGGTCGTTTTCTGCAGGACTGTATACACATGAGCCAACTGCTGTATTTAATACCTTCCCACCAAAGGATAAAGGTAAGGAGGCTGTTCACGAGGAGCTTGCCAACTGTGGATTGCACCCCAAAACTCTGAACCACCTTTGTCAAATACCAATACTGGGGAAATTGTCCTTACGGCATGTGGAAATGAGTGACTACATTTATAACTGGAGATCCTGAACACCAAAGTAAGCCAAAAAGGAATCTGTGAGGAAAAAAGCCTTCTAGCAAGGAAATTCAAGATTCTTATACCTGTGGCTTTAAAGTTCACTTTGGAAGTTACCCAAATGTTTACAAATATTAATCTTTCACAGTAACTTTTTATTACATGCACTAAGCATAAGAGTAGGATTAAGGTTTTAAAATCATTGTTTTTACTCTTTTGATGAAGATAAAACTTTTTTAAAACTTGAATGAAAATTCTAGGTCCATTAATTATAAATGGTAGAAAAATGAGTGTTTCATTGCAAATGGAAATTGAGGCTTAGTATCATTTATCTTGAGACATTGTGAGTAACAGCATCAGGGCAAAACTAACAGTTGACTTAGGAGACAGTCAGCTTATCTACTGAGCTGATTGATGGTGCTTCCACCTTGGCTGGTTTCCTGCCTGTTTATGATTCCTCTGTTCTCAAATACTTGTTTTAATGCTTGTTCATTCCGATTAGGTATTTTGTATTCCATATAGAATAGGGTCAAGAGTTATAAAGTTCGCTCAGCTGTCATAACAAAGCAGTATTTAATATGTTCTTGTAGGTTATGTGTGTGTGTGTGTGTGTGTGTATACATATATAATTCAAATTTTCTTAAATAAAAGTGCTTAGAAATCAAAAAATAAATAAATAAATAAACCAAAAATGCATTAAGGATTTAAATAGTAAGACCTAAAACCATAAACACAACAATTCCAACAACACAAGAGAAGACTCTACACATGAACATCACCAGATGGTTGATACTGAAATCAGATTGATTATATTCTTTGCACCCATAGATGGAGAAGCTCTATACAGTCAGCGAAAACAAGACTGGGAGCTGACTATGGCTCAGATCATGAACTCCTTATTGCCAAATTCAGATTGAAATTGAAGAAAGTGGAGAAAACCATTAGACCATTCAAGTATAACCTAAATTAAATCCCTTATGACTATACAGTAGAAGTCAAAAATATACTTACGGCACTAGATCTGACAGACAAAGTGCCTGATGAGCTATGGATGGAGGTTCGTGACATTGTACAGGAGACAGGAATCAAGACCACCCCCCAAGAAAAAGAAATGCAAAAAAGCAAAATGGCTGTCTGAGGAGGCCTTACAAATAGCTGTGAAAAGAAAGGAAGCAAAAAGCAAAGGAAAAAATGAAATATATACCCATTTGAATACAGAGTTCCAAAGAATAGCAATGAGAAATAAGAAAGCCTTCCTCAGCGATCAATGCAAAGAAATCGAGGAAAACAACAGAATGGGAAAGACTAGAGATCTCTTCAAGAAAATTAGAGGTACCAAGGGAACATTTCATGCAAACATGGGCTCAATAAAGGACAGAAATGGTATGGACCTAACAGAAGCAGAAGATATTAAGAAGAGGTGTCCAAAACACACAGAAAAACTCTACAAAAAGATTTTCATGATCCAAATAATCACGATGGTGTGATCACTCACCTAGAGCCAGGCATCCTGGAATGTAAAGTCAAGTGGCCCCTAGGAAGCATCACTACGAACAAAGCTAGTGGAGGTGATGGAATTCCAGTTGAGCTATTTCAAATCCTGAAAGATGATGTCATGAAAGTGCTGCACTCAATATGCCAGCAAATTTGGAAAACTCAGCAGTGGCCACAGGACTGGAAAAGGTCTGTATTCATTGCAATCCCAAAGAAAGGCAATGCCAAAGACTGCCCAAACTACCACACTATTGCACTCATCTCACACGCTAGTAAAGTAATGCTCAAAATTTTCCAAGCCAGGCTTCAGCAATACGTGAACTGTGAACTTCCAAATGTTCAAGCTGGTTTTAGAAAAGGCAGAGGAACCAGAGATCAAATTACCAACATCTGCTGGATCATCGAAAAAGCAAGAGAGTTCCAGAAAAATATCTATTTCTGCTTTATTGACTATTCCAAAGCCTTTGACTGTGGTGATCACAATAAATTGTGGAAAATTCTGAGAGAGATGGGATTGCCAGATCACCTGACCTGCCTCTTGAGAAACCTGTATGCAGGTCAGGAAACAACAGTTAGAATTGGATATGGAACAACAGACTGGTTCCAAATAGGAAAAGGAGTATGTCAAGGCTGTATATTGTCACCCTGCTTATTTAACTTATATGCAGAGTACATCATGAGAAACGCTGGACTGGAAGAAGCACAAGCTGGAATCAAGATTGCCGGGAGAAATATCAATAACCTCAGATAGGCAGATGACACCACCCTTATGGCAGAAAGTGAAGAACTAAAAAGCCTCCTGATGAAAGTGAAAGAGGAGAGTGAAAAAGTTGGCTTAAAGCTCAACATTTATGAAACTAAGATCATGGCATCTGGTCCCATCACTTCATGGAAAATAGATGGGAAAACAGTGGAAACAGTGTCAGACTTTATTTTTCTGGGCTCCAAAATCACTGCAGATGGTGACTGCAGCCATGAAATTAAAAGACGCTTACTCCTTGG
>SJYQ01004429.1:48354-84008 GCA_006410935.1 Redunca redunca
TGTTTTTTTATTTATTTTTAATTTTAATTGGAGGCTAATTACTTTAAAATTAAAATGAAAAATAATAAATAATACATTCAAATAAATCAGCTGTGGGTGTATATGTGTTCCCCATCCTGACTCTCCCTCCCACCTCCCTCCCCAACCCATCTCTCAGGGTCATCCCAGTGCACCAGCCCTGAGCACCCTGTCTCATGCATCAAATCTGGACTGGTGATCTATTTCACATATGATAATATACATGTTTCAATGCTATTCTCTCAAATCATCTTGCCCTCAATTTCTCCCACAGAGTCCAACAGTCTGTTCTTTACATCTGTGTCTCTTCTGCTGTCTCACATATCGGTCATCATTACCATCTTTCTAAATTTAATATATATGCATTAATATACTGCATTAGTAGTTTTCTTTCTGACTTACTGCGTTCTGTATAATAGGCTCCAGTTTCACCCACCTCGTTAGAACTGATTCAAATGTATTCTTTTTAATGGCTGGAAAATATTCCATTGTGTATGTGTATCACAGCTTTCTTATCCATTCATCTGACAATGGGTATCTAGGTTGCTTCCATGTCCTGGCTACTGTAAACAGTGCTGCGATGAATATTGGGGTACACATGTCTCTTTCAATTCTGGTTTCCTCGATGTGTATACCCAGCAGTGGAATTGCTGGGTCATATGGAAGTTCTATTTCCAGCTTTTCAAGAAATCTCCACATTGTTCTCCATAGTGGTGTACTAGTTTGCATTCCCACCAACAGTGGAAGAGGGTTCCCTTTTCTCCACGCCCTCTCCAGCATTTATTGCTTGTAGACTTTTGGATAGCAGCCATTCTGACCAGAGTGAGATGGTACCTCACTGTGGTTTTGATTTGCATTTCTCTGATAATGAGTGATGTTGAGAATCTTTTCATGTGTTTGTTAGCTATCTGTAGGTCTTCTTTGGAGAAATGTCTGTTTAGTTCTTTGGCCCATTTTTTGATTGGGTCATTTATTTTTCTGGAATTGAGCTGCTGGAGCTGCTTGTATACTTTTGAGATTAATTCTTTGTCCATTGCTTCATTTGCTATTATTTTCTCCCATTATGAAGGCTGTCTTTTCACTTTTCTTATAGTTTCCTTCATTGTACAAAAGCTTTTAAGTTTACTTAGGTCATACTTGTTTTTGCTTTTATTTCCATTACTCTGGGAGGTGGGTCATAGAGAATTCTGCTGTGATGTATGTCAGAGGGTGTTTTGCCTATGTTTTCCTCTAGGAGTTCTATGTTTTCTGGTCTTATATTGAGGTCTTTAATCCATTTGGAGTTTATTTTTGTGTATGGTGTTAGAAAGTGTTCTAGTTTCATTCTTCTACAAGCGGTTGACCAGTTTTCCCAGCACCATTTGTTAAAGAGATTGTCTTTAATCCATTGTATATTCTTGCCTCCTTTGTCAAAGACAAGGTGTCCATAGGTACATGGATTTATCTCTGGGCTCTCTATTTTGTTTCACTGATCTATATTTTTGTCTTTGTGCCAGTACCATACTATCTTGATGACTGTAGCTTTGTAATATAGCCTGAAGTCAGGCAGGTTGATTCCTCCAGTTCCATTCTTCTTTCTTAAGATTTCTTTAGCTATTTGAGGTTTTTTGTAATTCCATACAAATTATGAAATTATTTGTTCTACTTCTCTGAAAAATACCATTGGTAGTTTGATAGGGATGGTATTGAATCTATAGATTGCTTTGGGTAGTATACTCATTTTCACTATATTGATTTTTCTGATACATGAACATGGTATATTTCTCCATCTATTTGTGTCAGCTTTGATTTCTTTCATCAGTGTTTTATATAGATAGATAGATAGATTTATTCCTAAGTATTGTATTCCTTTGTTTGCAATGTCATCACTTTAAATATATCATGCCATTCCCTTCTGAGAAGGGAGTTCTCAGAGTTGTAGAGTTTTAGAGTTTCTGTTGAGAAATAAGCTGATAGGCTGATAGGAGTTTCCTTGTATGTTGTCTTTTTTCCCCTTTTGCTTTTAATATTTTATCTCTGTCTTTAATTTTTGTTAGTTTGATTATTATGTGTCTTGGTGTGTTCTTCCTTAGGTTTTTCCTGCCTGGGATTCTCTGTACTTCCTGGATTTGGTTGACTATTTCCTTTTCCATGTTACAGAATTTTTCAGCTATTATCTTTTTAAATATTTTCTGAGGTCCTTTTTCTCTCTCTTCTCCCTCTGGGACCCTTCTAAGGTGAATGTTGGTGCATTTAATGTTGTCCCAGAAGCCTCTTAGACTGTCTTCATTTCTTTTTATTTTTTTCTATATTCTGTTCTGTGGCAATGATTTCCAACATTCTGTCCTCCAAGTCATTTATCCATTCTTCTGCCTCAATTATTATGCTATGGATTCCTTCTAATGTATTATTCTTCTCTGTTTCTTTGTTCTTTAGTTCCTGTAGGTTATTAGTAAACAGTTCTTGCCTCTTCTCAATCTTTGCCTCCATTTTTTTCCTGATTTCCTGGATTATCCTCACTATCATTCTGAATTATTTTTCTGGGAGGGTGCCTATCTCCACTTCATTTAGTTGTTTTTCTGGGGTTTATCATGTCCCTTCATCTGGGATGTAACTTTCTGCTTTTTCATGCTGATTAACTTTCAGGTTAATTGACTTTCTGAAAAAAACCTATAACCAACAAAGACAGCATATTAAAAAGCAGAGACATTACTTTGCCTACAAAGCTCCATCTAATCAAAGCTATGGCTTTTCCAGTAGTCATGTGTGGATGTGAGAGTTGGACTATAAAGAAAGCTGAGCACTGAGGAACTGATGCTTTTGAACTGTGATATTGGAGAAGACTCTTGGATCCCGTGGACTACAAGAAGATCAAACCAGCCAATCCTAAAGGAAATCAGTCCTGAATATTCATTGGAAAGACTGATGCTGAAGCTGAAATTCCAATACTTTGGCCACCTGGTTAAAAAAACTGACTCACTGGAAAAGACTCTGATGCTGGGAAAGATTAAAGACAAGAGGATAAGGGGATAACAGAGAATGAGATGGTTGGATGGCATCACCAACTCGATGGACATGAGTTGAAGAAAGCTCCGGGAGTTGGTGATGGATAGGGAAGCCTGGAGTGCGGCAGTCCATGGAGTTCCAAAGAATTGGACACTACTGAGCGACTGAACTGAACTTTCTGTAATGTGGCCTTTGTTTTAGTCTCTGTGGGGCTGTACTTCTGCTTGGTTCTCTGTCTGCCCCCTGATGGAGGAGGCTAAGATGCTTGTGTAAGCTTCCTGATGTGAGGGACTGGTAATGGGTAAAACTAGGTCTTGCTCTGGTGGGCAGGGCATTGCTCAGTAAAGCTATAATACAGTTTTCTGCTGATGGGTGGACTTGCACTCTATACCTGGTAGTTTTGTTTGTTTGGCCTGAGGCAACCCAGCCCTCAGGTCTACAGGCTCTGTGGTAGGGTTAATGGTGACCTCCAAGGTGGTTAACACCAAGGAGGGGTCTTCCAGAACTGCAGCTGCCAGTGTCCCCGTCCCTGTGGTGAAACCCTTCTAACCCACACCTTCATAGGAGACCTTCCAACACTAGCAGGTAGCTTTTGCCATCTTCTGTGGGATCATTGCTCCTTTCCTTTGCATCTTGGTAAACACAAGATTTTGTTTGTGCCCTCCAAGACTGGAATATCTGTTTCCCCCACTTTGTGGAAGTCTTATAAGAAAATCCTGCTGGCCTTCAAAGTCAGATCCCTGGGGATTCCCAGTCCCTTTGTCAGATCCTCAGGCTGGGAAGCCTGATGTGGGGTTCAGAGCCTTCACAACAGTGGGAGAAGTTCTTTGGTATTGTTTTTCTCCAGTTTTTGGGTCACCCACCTGGCAGGAATGGGATTTAATTTTATCATGATTTTTCCCCTCCTACCATCTCACTATGGCTTCTTCTATGTCTTTTGATACGGGAGTATCTTTTATTGGTTCCAGCATTCTCCTGTTGATGGTTGTTAAACAGCTAGTTGTGTTTTTGGTGCTCTCACAGGAGGATATGAGTGCATGTCCTTCTATTCCACCATTTTGAAACAGAAGTTATTTTTTAAAATACTTATATTTGGGGATACTGTATGCATTTTCTCATTCAAGAGTGAAGACTTCAGCAGGAATATAGAGGACAAGCTTCAAAAGCAAATCGAATTCTATGGCATTCTTGTAACTGAGACTGTACAGTGTATTTCTAAGTGGAGCAAGGGCAATATAAGAAGGAAGAACTGTATAGGTTAAAGCCACAAATATGTAGAAGACTCAGAAATTCTGTGAGGCTGACCATTTTTCCCCCTCATGTTGATACTTGTATTCCCAGCCTACAAACCCAACTTTGGATCTGAAAATTTACCAACCAAGCTTTTTTCCTTGAATGTCTACTATTCTCAGAATGGTTTCCAGAACCTGCCCTTGTGTTCATTCACCATTGACTGTCTTAAGCAACAGTGCATCTCTGCTTAGATTAGTCTCACTATAGACTTGATAGGACCTAGGATCCTGAGTACTATTTTTCTTCCTCACAATATTCCCAAATAATGGCACTGGATTCCTGATAGCATTGCTGTACCCATACCAGTAGATGCCTTTTTTCTCTCTAGGCCATATTTAAAACAAATTATTCACCCTTGACTGCTGCCCAAGTAACAATGACAATATGGAGTATTCCCTTGTTCCCTGAAGCTTTCTGAAGTAAGCTGAAACTCGGAGAGGATTTGAAAAGCATTAAAATGTATTTATCTCTGTCAGTTCAAATATACTGAAAGAAAGAGAACATTTATGTCCAAGACTACTTCAGGTAAAATTCAAATTCTCTGATCTCTAAAGTTTTCACTTCTGTGTGAGAAACCATACTGTCTTTCTTAAACCCATAAGAGATTTAGAATGCTGTAGTCCTTGCAAGCAATCCCAAAATGCTTTAATACTATTTTTTGTGTTTTTTCTTCAGTGACAATTCAGAATGGATTATAATGAATCAATTTTTGATTCATTATAATGCTTCCAATTGCTTCACAAAATATGTCTTTAGAAGAAATCAAAATTATTTCTATGCTTCTCTATAGGCCTGGAAAAAAATCTTCTGGGTGCATAATAGGCAGTTTTCTGACAAGAAAGTAAATCCATGATGAAATCATCCTAGCGAAATAACTTTCATCTTCATATAAAGACACATAGAAGAGGAAATACCACAGACTTCTTCAGTTACCCCAAATGATAACAAGCTTTAATCCTTACAAAACTTGGATTGACCCTTGAAAATTTGATTTATAAGTGTGATAGTTAATTTTATGTGTCAACCAGTACCCTTCCCTGGAAAATCCCTTGGATGGAGGAGACTGGTAGGCTGCAGTCCATGGGGTCGCTGAGCCGGACACGACTGAGCAACTTCACTTTCACTTTTCACTCTCATACACTGGAGAAGGAAATGGCAACCCACTCCAGTGTTCTTGCCTGGAGAATCCAAGGGACAGGGACCCTGGTGGGCTGCCGTCTATGGGGTCATGCAGAGTCAGACACAACTGAAGTGACTCAGCAGCAGCAGCAGCAGCAGCAGCAACTTAACTAGGCCAAAGATATTGGTCAAACATTATTCTGTGTATTTCTGTGAAGATATTTTGGGAGGCAATTAACATTCAAATTGATAGACTGAAAAGCAGGTTGCTCTTGTGAAGGTAGCTAGGCCTTTTGTAATCAAGAACAATAGAAAGGCTTACCCCAATTAAGAGAGAATTCTCCTGCTTTTCAGACTTTGAGCTGAGACAACAGCTCTTCTTGGTTCTACAGCAGTCTGCTGGCCTTCAGACTTGAACTGGGTATCAGCTCNCTTAAGAAGTATTACTACAAACAAAGCTAGTGAAGGTAAAGAATTGCAGCTGAGCTATTTCAAATCCTAAAAGATGATGCTGTGAAATTGCTGCACTCAATTTGCCGGCAAATATGGAGAACTCAGCAGGGGCCACAGGACTGGAAAAGGTCAATTTTTATTCCAATCCCAAAGAAGGGCAGTGCCAAAGAATGTTCAAACTACTGCACAATTGCATTCATCTCACATGCTAGTAAGCTCACGCTCAAAATCTTTCAAATTAGACTTCAACAGTACATGAACAGAGAACTTCCAGATGTACCAGCTGGATTTTAAAAAGGCAGAGGAACCAGAGATCATATTACCAACAACCTTTGAATCATAGAAAATGCAAGAGAATTCCAGAAAAATATCCCTTTCAGCTTGATTGACTACATGAAAGCCTTTGACTTTGTGGATAACAACAAACTGTGGAATATTCTTAAAGAGATGGAAATACCAGAACACCTTACCCGCCTCCTGAAAAACCTATATACAGGTCAAGAAGCAACAGTTAGAACTAGACATGGAACAACAGACTGGTTCCAAATTGGGAAAGGAGTACGTCAAGGCTGTATATTGTCACCCTGCTTATTTAACTTATATGCAGAATGCTGCTGCTGCTGCTGCTAAGTCGCTTCAATCGTGTCCGACTCTGTGCAACCCCATAGATGGCAGCCCATCAGGTTCCCCCGTCCCTGGGATTCTCCAGGCAAGAACACTGGAGTGGGTTGCCATTTCCTTCTCCAATGCATGAAAGTGAAAAGTGAAAGGGAAGTCACTCAGTCATGTCTGACTCTTAGCAACCCCATGGACTGCAGCCTACCAGCCTCCTCCATCCATGGGATTTTCCAGGCAAGAGTCCTAGAGTGGGGTGCCATTATGCTGGACTAGATGAAGCGCAAGCTGGAACCAAGATTTCTGGGGAAAATATCAATAACCTCAGATATGCAGATGATACCACCCTAATGGCAGCAAGTAAAGAGCAACTGAAGTGCCTCTTGATGATAGTGAAACAGGAGAGTGAAAAGCTGGCATAAAACTCAACATTCAAAGAACTAAGATCATGGCATCTGGTCCCATCACTTCAGGAGAGAAAATGGAAACAGTGACAGATTTTATTTTCTTGGGCTCCAAAATCACTGTGTCTGTAGCCACAAAACTAAAAGACACTTACTCCTGGGAAGAAAAGCTATGGCAAACCTAGACAATGTATTGAAAAGCAGATATCATTTTACCAAAAATAATCTGCATAGTCAAAACTATGTTTTTCCAGTAGTCATGTATGGATGTGAGAATTGGACCATAAAGAAGGTCGAGCACTGAAGAACTGATGCTTTTGAACTGTGACATTGGAGAAGACTCTTGAGAGTGCCCTGGACAGCAAGAAATTCAAACCAGTCAATCCTAATGGAAATCAACCCTGAATATTCATTGGAAGGAATGAGGCTGAAGCTGACATGTCAATACTTTGGCCACCTGATGCAAAGAGCCAACTCATTAGAAAAGACTCAGATGCTAGAAAAGATTGAAGGCGGGAGGAGAAGGGGATGACAGACGATGAGATGGTTGGATGGCATCACCGACTCAATGAACACGAGTTTGAGTAAACTCCAGGAGTTGGTGATGGACAGGGTAGCCTGGCTTGCTGCAGTCCATGGGATTGCAAAGAGTCAGACACAACTGAGCAACTGAACAATGATACATATCTACAGATAGAGATTGATAGATAGAGACAGATATCGATAGACAAATAGATATGTATAATAGAGATAGAGATATTCTGTTGGTTCTGTTTATGTAGAGAATTCTGACTAATATAGGAGGGTAAACAGAATGAATTCAACTTCAGACATGTTGAATTTGTGGCTTCTCTGAGATATTTTATATACTTAAAATATGTCTCAAACTATTAAATGTACTTTTTGAGCCAAAAAATTATCATACATGAAGGCCAAAATCCCAAAACATTGTTCTACCAAAAAATAAGTTTATTTTTTCTAAACTTGGGATGGGCATAATGTTATAAAACCATAGTATTTACTTTAGTTGAAGATCAAAGGATGAGAGTCACAGACCCTTTTGAATATCTCATGGAAGCCATATCCTCCATCAGGAAAGAAACAAATAGACAACCAACTTTCAGAAAACACAGCACTGAAGCCCACAGGTTCTAGTCTGGCAAGATCACTGCAGTCCAAAAAACATAATGTGGAAATAATAAAAAGCTAACTAAAACTCAAGGTCATTTGAAAGCTTTCAAAGCAGCAGAAATAACTTATATTTTAAAACATTTAATAGAACATTTGGATCACCTAGAAATATCTAATAATGTTAACATAAATATAATTTCAACTTGAATAAAATACAGCTGCTGATGCTACCGCTGCTAAATACAGCTGAATGCTAGGTAACTACTACATGACATTGCTAGGCCTCATATGCATGACTGTAGACCAGAGTTTTCAAACTCCAACCATTCGAGGGAAGTGATACATTTGGACTAGTCTCCAGTCAGAGTAACTAATGGGAAAAGACGTCAAATCTGTAGCAAGAAGCAGCTCACCTCAATGACAATGAGGCTCTGAGAATCCAACAATGCATGTGACCTAAAAAACAGAGCGGGTTGCTATTCTTACCATTAAGACAATTTTCCCACATTTAGTTCCCACGCAGAAAGCAAAATAAATGTGAGGATGACAAGAGAGGACTGACATTAACATTCTTTCTATCTCTGATTCTGTTCAAGTCAGTTTCCCCTTGCCAGCAGGTGACCTCTGGCTGGGGAAGACAAAATAACAGTATGGTCTGTCTGCTGTTTACACCAGGTGAACCAGGTGAGTAGTAATTGCTTATTCCAGGATATAGACACTTTATTTTCCTCTGTCACAAAGAGGTAACATTTCAGAAAACTGTACTTCAGTGAAATACACAGTATATTTTGACATTTGAGAATCACGGCTTTTCTCTACAAGAATATAGATAATACCCTCTCAAATGTTTTGGCAGTTGTGTAATCTTAGTATTTATTTCTAAAATATTTATCAAGAATGAAACATATTGTTACTCAGATGCTTTCACTAGTTGCNCTAGTTGCTGTGTTTTTTTTAAAAATAAGCTTATGTACAGCTTGTTTCTCTCTTCTGATATCTTCAGAAAAAAAAAAGTTACTTTTCTTCTTAAGAAACAGTTCAATATTCTTGACTGGTTGCAAGCTACTACTCCAAACTATATTTTACAATATACTAAATAGAATATTAGTCATATAGCAATAGTACTTATAGCTTATATTCCATTTTCTAGGTTTTATACCTAGAAGTCCATAAGGTTTTTCTCTTCTGCCTTGTCTAGCCTTCTTTTTACATTTGCCCACCACCAGATGTTATTATTTGACATGGCATTGTATATCATTGCCATGTAGGTGACATAAAAATTTATGTCCTATTCAAGAACAGTTGACAAATTCTACTTTCATTTCACAATGGATGAATGCAAATGACTTGGCCTTAATGTTTTAAAAACAAAGTTGTTACTGTTTGGTATTCTTTTTGGCTTGAAAAATGTTTGGCCTTTTGTGCACACACAGACACACACAGATACACTAAATNAATGTGTGATTTTTTTCTCTACAGCACTAAGTTATCAGGCCTCTGACTGATGCACTTGCTGTCCCGTGTACTGATCTGTAACAGAATCTCTCATTTGTCTTCACAATTCCATCTTTCATAGACTGAGCCACTTCCAAACGCATCAGATGATATCATTGCAGAGTTAGATATTTACTTCTTTTAAGCCTCAGGCCTCTCTGTACATGAACTATTCTATTTTGTGTAATCTATTTACTTTCATGCATAAAATATATTTTAGACCTTACTTTAAATATTGCATGGAATTGGCAATGTGCTCCTACACAGTGTTTTGATTTTAAAATGTTAGTGGATTCTTTAACATCTAAGAAGCACAGGAAGAGGGTGAAGGGCTGAGGCTATAACAGAACCTTCCCTTGTCCTAGCAACCTATTTTGAGCAAGTGCTTGAAATGCTTTTTAAACTGATTCAGATAGAATGGCTTTTGTATGTTATGAAAAATAAACATCTTTACCAGATACCAAGATGGACTTTGAAAGTATATGAACCCAAGGATTATATTTTTCAGATTTGACTTAATAATTCGTTTTTCCAGCTCTGAATTTCAGTTACAAATATAATAAACCAAGACAAGCATTATTTTGGGCTTTCCTGATGGCTCAAATGGTAAAGAATCTGCCTACCAGGCAGGAGACCTGGGTTCAGTCCGTGGATTGGGAAGGTTCCCTGGAGAAGGGAACAGCTACCCACTCCAGTATTCTGGCCTGGAGAATTGCATGGACAGAGACACAGCAGGCTACATTCCATTGAGTAGCATTATTCTAAGCAGGTAGAGGGATTCAATCTTGATTTTTAAGATGTTATAGTATTCTTGACTTCAGTTAAAATCACAGTACTGGCACTAGCCAAAAAAAATACTGGCGAACATTTAATTAGCCCAAACTGTTTCCATAGCCATCTCCTCCAAATTAAAAGATTAGTTAATGAAAAAGAAAAGACAGATTATAAAGGAAATGAGTTTAGTTTGAGAAGTTGTGCTGGATAACTCGATCTCAGATTAAGTCATCATGAGGTGAAACCACTGAGCTTTCTTTAATGCTGAGAATCTGAAGGTAGATCTGCACCTGCTTCCTGGTCAGTTCCAGGGATGCTGCATGTTTCATGAGGAAGCTGCTCTGCCTCTCCCAGCATGGCAGGACTAGGTATCAATACAAGCATGACTGGTGGGTCTAGGAATTGGGGAGCAGGAGAAAACCTCCTGAGATTCCTGTGGCACCAGAGTGGAATAAGAGAGCATCTGAAAGTTTTATGTGACTCTCCAAAAGGTATGAAATGTTGCCTGAAGTGTAACCCTCAGGTTCAAAAGTGGTCTAATAGACAAAGCACTGGTTGATCCAGTATGGACCTGCCTGTCAGAGGTCAGAAGAGGAGAGACTATATATAATGTATGCTCAGTTGCTCAGTCATGTCCAACTCTGCAGCTCCCACCAGACTCCTTTGTCCATGGGATTCTCTAGGCAAGAATACTGGAGGGTTGTCATTTCCTGCTCCAGGGGATCTTCTTGACCCAAGGATTGAATCCTCTCCTCTTGCATCTTCTGTATTGGTAGGCAGATTCTTTACCACTGAGCCACCTGGGAAATCTAATATATAATGGCCTAATGGAAAAAGACTACACGTAAGTAACTACATCTTGCCATAGGACTTTGAATAAGATCTAAAAAGATACTTTTTCTTCTCAAAGGTGATGAATTTGTACATTCCCCCACTTTCCACTTTAACTGTTTAAACTTAAATGACTGATGAAGTTATTCCACTAAGTTTACCTGCTGTTGCTGCTGCTAAGTCGCTTCAGTCGTGTCCGACTCTGTGCAGCTCCATAGACGGAAGCCCACCAGGCTCTCCCATCTTTGGGATTCTCCAGGCAAGAACACTGGAGTGGGTTGCGACTAAATGAAATATTCCTATTTTACTTAAGAAACAAACTGTCACATACTGTTGTTAAGAGCTCAGATTCAGAAACAAGGCCTGATAGGTTCAAATCCTAGCTTTGCCTGAGATTTGTGACATTAAACAAGTCACATTATCTCTCTGAGTCTCTGTTTCCTCATATACAAATTGGTGTGAAATAGTGATTTATTATACTATTGTGAGAATTAAATGAGTCACACATATGCTTAGAAAAGTACCTATGGCAACTACTATATATTATCAATTTCATCATTACTCATCAGATAGAATGGGTGCTGAAGCTAGAAATTACTGTTAAAAAGTGTACTTTTTGCAGACCAAGTTTGAGCTTGTAAATTAAACATGTAAATGCTACATAGTGATATTAACATCATAGAATTTTAGAGAAGAAGTAGCTTTAAAGATTATTTAGTTCAAGACTTATTTTCAAAGACAAGGTGAATGATATATAGAAAGGTTGGATAATGGCTATGGAGCTAATAAATCTCAGAACTGGAATTCAAACCCAGGTCATTCAAGATGCCAGGTACTACACTGTATTTGAAAATGCAAAGTATGCGAGGCCCACATAGGTCTTACCTCACAGAATTTACAACATACCAGGAAAGATAGCTGGAAAGGCGGTGGTATGTTATGATGGGAGAAATACGTGGTACACTATTCCTAGGAGCCAAGCAAGGCTTTCAAAGAAAGTGACTTGAAGCTGAAATCTACCTGAGAAGTGCGAGTTAGATAGATGAAGGGGTAGAATTAAAATACTTAAGGTCAAAGGAGAGCTGTGAAAATGGCTTCAGAGTTGAGAAAAAGCACAATTTGTTCTAAGAGTTGATGTAGATTTTGTATATTTTAGCAAAGAATGTAGAAAAGTGGGGTGAACAGAAGTAGTAATAGGGTGAGATTCTTTAGTGATATTGTAAACTATGGTTTATGACATATTAAAAGCAGAGACATTACTTTGTCAACAAAGGTCCCTCTAGTCAAGTTTTTCCAGTAGTCAAGTATGGATGTGAGAGTTGGACTATAAAGAAAGCTGAGCGCAGAAGAAAGGATGCTTTTGAACTGTGGTGTTGGAGAAGACTCTTGAGAGTCCCTTGGACTGCAAGGAGATCCAACCAGTCCATCCTAAAGGAAATCAGTCCTGGGCGTTCATTTCAAGGACTGATTTTGAGGCTAAAACTCCAAAATTTTGGCCACCTGATGTAAAGAGCTGACTCATTTGAAAAGGCCCTAATATTGGGAAAGATTGAAGACAGGAGGAGAAAGGGGACAATGGAGGATAAAATGTTTAGATGGCATCACCAACTCAATGGACATGAGTTTGGTTAAACTCCTGGAGTTGTGATGGACAGGGAGGCCTGGCATGTTGCAGTTCATGGGTTCACAAAGAGTTGGACACAACATAGCAACTGAACTGAACTGAACTGAAACTATGGTAAGAAATTTGGGCTTAATCCTAAAGGCAAGGAAAAGTATCAGAGCTTTTAAGCAGAAAGTCAAAATAGATTTTCACTGTAGGGGGCTTTTTCTAAAAACCATAGGAAAAGAGACTGGAAAGGAAAAGATGAATCAGGGAGACCATTTAAGGGACAGTTGCACTTAAGAAAGAAAGCTAGATCTTCTATCTTAAAATCGTTTGTTCTTTTGAAGGCTATCACTGTAGAAAGCAAGAAAAAAATTGGAATGAGGAAAATAAAGAAACTATAATACTATTTTTGGTCCCCTTAATAGATCTTCAACTCTTTTCAAATAGATCACAGATTGTTAGAGTGAGAAATGACCTTGAGAAAACCAGCCTTTAAATTGTAGAGACAGGATACATGTCTTTCTCACATTCTATTAAATGGCAGAGTCAAAACTAAACCACAGATCTGACCTGCCAGCCTATCCCTTCCACCACAACATACTGAAATAAACTCCCTAGAAGGAAGACAGAACCACAGCAGTTATCCAGGGACAAAAAAAGACCCAGAATCCCAAGCAGACTATCCTGAAAAGAGAAGCTTAACAAGCCCTGGTGTCCCAGCCATTTGCCAGAGCCTATGAAAAGTTGTTTCTCTGGAGGCTTTTGCCCTGAGTTTTGTCATATGGTCCTCTCCCCTCACAAGAAAATTCTCAGCTAAAATTGGTTAAGATTAAATCTTAGTAAATAATGTAGTTCAACCTCAGTATGAAAAATAGTCTAATAATGTATTTATTATAGACAACCATAATGAGTTACCAATTTCTCTCAGTCTAATTGGTAAGTAGTTCCAATGGTTAAGGAGAAAATTATATTAAGCTGAAGTCTTCCTGCTTATAATTTCTCCTAACTGGTCTGATGTCTTCCAAGTGCCCTCAAATGCATCTTGTCAATAAGCAGGGAAGAATTAAGAAAACTCTGCCTTCTACAGCCTGAAAAACCAAGCTTTGGCTCATCTACCAGTTCAGCAGAAAACATTGGGGGTTAAGCCTGGATTTGGCAAATGAGCTCAGTTAATTCAGTTCACTTCAGGAGCATATTTTTTATTTAAAATAACCTAGTTCTCTAAGTGTGCCTCCTTGGTGGCTCAGATGGTAAAGAATCTGCCTGCAATGCAGGAGACCTGTGTTCAATCCCTGGATCTGGAAGATCCCCTGGAGAAGGAAATGGGAACCCACTCCAGTATTCTTACCTAGAGAATTCCGTGGACAGAGGAGCCTAGCAGGCTACAGTCCATGAGGTCCTGAAGAGTCAGACACAACTGAGCAACTTTCATTTTCATTTTCTTTCAGTCCTCTAATAGAGACTGTTTAAAATATGAGCATCAAAGACATTAAATGCCCCAAAGTCACAGGAAACACATTCAGAGACAAGGCCTAGAAGCACATAGAAGTGATAACTAAGCCAGCACCTGCTCCACTGCAATCCTTGGTTCTCTGAAGCCTTTCTGGAAGTGGGCAGCACCTCAGGTAGCCAAGGTAGGTTGTGTGTGCTTCAGTCATGTCTGACTGTTTGACACCCTATAAACTATAGCCCTCCAGGTTCCTCTATCCATGTGATTTTCCAGGCAAGAACATTGGAGTTAATTACCATGCCCTTCTGCAGGGGATCTTCCTGACCCAGGGATCAAACCCATGTCTACTGCATTGGCAGGGAGAATCTTTACCACTAGTGCCACCTGGGAAGGTCGCTTGTACCATTAGCCTAATAGGACCAAGACAGAACCAGCATGATAGTGACACAGTGACAAAATTCCCATATATTTTAGAACTGCATTCAACTTGAGGCTTGGTTGGGATTTATAAACACCCACCTCTTTTACTGAGTTCCCAAATCCTGTTCATCCCTGCAATAAATAAGCCTCCATTAGGCCTGGATGACAAGGGAAAAGATTCAAATCTAAGATCATCTACAGATCATGCAAGTTTGGATGTTCTCTTAGGAGAATGTCAAAATCTAAAATAAACTTGCCTTAAAACCCCAAACACTTTCCATAAAACAGGAATAGTCTTTAGCCAAAGGAATATTTACCATAACAGAAATACTGCTATAAATATTGGCAAATTTTTAATCCAAAAAAAAACAAATACTTTATTCACAGTTATTGCTGGATTCAATGTTCAATCCTCAGGATAGAGCCAGGAAAAAGGATTTCAGAGACTAGTGTTCCAATGGTGAATAACAAAGGCATCTATAATCCCTGACCTCCACAGCTCCAAGAGTTTACTTGATCGATTTTAGTTTTTATAGAAATAATATAGTGACACACAAAATGATTCCAAAATATTCATTTGCTAGTCTAAGTATTTGACAGCAAGGAGATCAAACCAGTCAATCCTAAAGCAAACCAATCCTTAATATTCATTGGAAAGACTGAGGCTGAAGCTGAAGCTCCAATACTTTGGCCATCTGTTGTGAAGAGCCAGCTCATTCGAAAAGACCCTGATGCTGGGAAAGATTGAAGGCAGGAAGAAAAGGGGATGACAGAGGTTGAGATGTTTGGATGGCATCATCAATTCAATGGATATGAGTTTGAGCAAAATCCTGGAAAAAGTGAAGGACAGGGAAACATGTGTGCTGCAGTCCATGGGACTGCAAAGAGTTGGACACAAATGAGTGAATGAACAAGGGCAAATGCTATCGTGTGTGTGTGTGTGTGTGTGCACGTGCACAGACACATGCAGGGACTAAGCACTAGGATTTGCCACATTTCTGGGACAAAAGATATCAAGTTCTTTCCAAGTCCACCCTGGATAATACCCAGTTCAGTTCACAATGATTAGGTTCAGCTGATACCTCCTCGAGGATCATTAGCTCTTCTATCCAAAAGGTAGCAGAGGGGGCTATTGTTTCCAATGCTTAATTCCATCTTAGCTAGAGAATAATACTTAATACTCACTTTGCCATATGACTTTGCTGAAACTCCCATAAAAGTAAGCCAATGTGGCTTGGCCATGTGATTTGCTTCAGCCATTACATTAGCAAATGTAATGTGGCTTCTGGCATATGTACCATCATGCTGAGAAAAAACATGCCCCTAGTAGTTACTCATCCCAGGATGAGTTATGCAGAGCAGAAACAAACCCACCCTATAACCTAGAGCCAAGATCAGCAGGAGCCTCCCCAACCCATATATGCATAAGGCACAAAAATAAATGTCTATTGTTGTAAACTGCTAACAGCTTGTAAGCTTTTATAAAGTTATTTGTTAAATAGCCTTATTTCTGCAATAATATACAAGATATTCCAGAATTAAATTAACAGTTCTGATAAAACACACTCAAATTCAAAGGATATATAATTCCACACAAGCAAGTGAATGAGAAAAATTATCTTTATATTGTGTAAATAAGCTATATGAATTTAAATAGTCAATTAAATCATAATACATTTTTATTTTACGTATATCTTTCAGTAAGAGAAACATTGAAATGTGAAAGAAAATAAAAAAAGGGATTAAAAAAAAACCAGGTTGTCTAGTCAGGCCACTAATAAATATTAGCTGACAACACACTCTAGACTCTATCCTGCTATAAAATTCTTGCTAAAAACCACAGTTCCTTTAAGATGAGTCAACCTTTCCTGATTTCTTCAGGGAAAAATTTGGTGGAAAATATTGCAATTTACAAAAGATAATTTATGTTGCTTTTATAATAATTGTGATGGCAGATGTTTTAATGGAGGGGGGGAGATAGTCCTTATCTCTAATAAGCTACTGAGCACTTTTTAAACTCAAGAAAATAAGTTACTGAGCTGACACATAAAATGGCCAATTTAATCATTTTAGACAAAACAAAAGTCAATGGGAAATTCTGTAAAATAAATTCAGTGGTAGAAAACTGCATCAAATGTCAAGGGAAGTGAAGTGGCTGGATCATAGATTTATCACAAATTCTTAGGGCTGGAAAAACCAAAGGATAATGTACTACTCTATCTCCACCATGTACCAAGCCTTTCAACTATAAGGATTCAAGAGCCATCTCCCATTTCCTGGGACCCTGGATACAGGTTCTCCCAATAGTTTCCCAGACGGGGCAAGCTTTGTCTTGAGAGATTGACAGGGATTACTCAGTTTGTCACAAATCATGAATGCCCACCTATTCAGACCACTTTCCCAACATCAACTCTCAGAATCATGTGGAGTCTAATAACCTGTATTTGTCCTAACTCATCACTTCCTCTAACTTCATTTTTTTTATAATTAAATGATTTTTAATAAAGTTAACAAGTTGTACAGCTATCGCCCTAATTCAGATTTAGAACATTTCCATCATCCCAACAAGATGTTGGGACCCATCTGAACAAGATGTTCAGACCCATCTAGAGTTCATTCCCCCATTTCCAAGCCTACCCCAGGCAACTACATTTGGAGTAGAGGTGGAAATCCGCCCACTGTGGATTCACCCACTGTGGATATTTCATTTTTGTCTCAAGGAAATCTGCTCATTCTCCACAAAAACTCTTTCTCTAGCTTACCTTAAAAACCCACTGCCCTTTTAAAATTTTTTATGACAGACTCTAGTGGCTCATTAGATCCTGTGCAGACATTAAACCAAGAATAATCCTTCCAGTGTGGCAAAGAAAGGACAAGTACAAAATTTAAGGTCTATATTAAAATAGCTTAGCTCTCTAAATCATGTCGAAGATATCTTAGGCCACTTAAACCAGGTAACAAAACCAAGTGATAGGTATTTTCCTACCTGTTTTTCCATCAAAGAAATGGAAATTCAGAGAGGCTGAATAACTTGGGGCTTCTCTGATAGCTCAGTTTGTAAACCATCCACCTGCAATGCAGGAGACCCTGGTTCAATTCTTTGGTTGGGAAGATATTCAGGAGAAAGGACAGGCTACCCATCCAGTATTCTTGGGCTTCCCTTGTGGCTCAGCTGGTAAAGAATCCACCTGCAATGCAGGAGACCTGGGTTTGATCCCTGGGTCAGGAAAATCCCCTGGAGAACGGAAAGGCTACCCACTCCAGTATTCTGGCCTAGAGAATCAGACACAACTGAGCAATTTTCACTTCAAATAACTTATCCAAATTCACAAAACTAGTAAATGATGATACTAGAATTTGAATTAAGTATCTTTTAAAAATAAAGTTCATATAAATCAGTCCCTTATTTTACAGGTAAATCAGGAAAATGTAGCTGGAAGGAAAAAGTCAACAACTTATTTGTAATCTTTGCTCTTGCCTCAAGGAAACTTGAAGAGTTAATCCCTGATTGAAATCTTCTTAGGTGACGAGACCTCAAGAGTTGGGGCTTCCCTTAACTGAGAAGTTCTGCACTCACACACTCTTGATTTTTGTGACCACATTCCTTGAGGTGTGGAGTGCCTGGGACACTAGTAAGCTGTGCATTGAAAATAAAAGACCTCCACTATATTGTCACCATGGATGTTGCATCTCTATCTCTTCTTAAAGCTAACAGCATATGGTGATCAATAAATTGCATGGATCTTGTGAGTTTGATTGTCAATATGAACCCAATGCCAAGCTGCTGGTTTAGTACAATGGATTTTGCAAAGGCCAGAGAGGCTAATTTTGTCCCATAGCAAGCCCAGTGCAGAATCTTGATAAATATGGCCTCATGGCTCCTAAATCAATGGCCTCATGCTCTCTACTACATAACTATGACTCAAATGACTTCAACGTAGGAAAATCATGGTTTTTCAAAATCAGGTGAGGTTATATATATATATATATATATATATATATGCCCAAACCCACATCCATCGAGTCACTGATGCCATCCAACCATCTCATCCTCTTTCATCCCCTTCTCCTCCTGCCCTCTATCTTTCCCAGCATCGGGGTCTTTTCAATTGAGTCAGCTCTTTGCATCAGGTGGCCAAAATATTGGAGTTTCAGCTTTAACATCAGTCCTTACAATGAACACCCCGGACTGATCTCCTTTAGGATGGATTGGTTGGATCTCCTTGCAGTCCAAGGGACTCTCAAGAGTCTTCTCCAACACCACAGTTCAAAAGTATCAATTCTTCGATGCTCAGCTTTCTTTATAGTCCAACTCTCACATCCATACATGACTACTGGAAAAACCATAGACTTGACTAGATGGACTTTTCTTGGCAAAGTAATGTCTCTGCTTTTTAATATGTTGTCTAAGTTGGTCATAACTTTCCTTTCAAGGAGTAAGTGTCTTTTAATTTCATGGCTGCAATCACCATTTGCAGTGATTTAGGAACCCAAAAAATCAAAGCCTGACACTGTTTCCACTGTTTCCCGATCTATTTGCCATGACATGATGGGACCAGATGCCATGATCTTAGTTTTATGAATGTTGTGCTTTAAGCCAACTTTTTCACTCTCCTCTTTCACTTTCATCAAGAGGCTCTTTAGTTCCTCTTCACTTTCTGCCATAAGGGTGGTGTCATCTGTATATCTGAGGTTATTGATATTTCTTCTGGNTGATTCCAGCTTGTGCTTCCTCCAGCCCAGCGTTTCTCATGATGTACTCTGCATAGAAGTTAAATAAGCAAGGTGACAATACACAGCCTTGACGTACTCCTTTTCCTATTTGGAACCAGTCTGTTGTTCCATGTCCAGTTCTAACTGTTGCTTCCTGATCTGCATACAGGTTTCTCAAGAGGCAGGTCAGGTGGTCTGGTTTTCCCATCTCTTTCAGAATTTTCTACATTTTATTGTGATACATAGTCAAAGGCTTTGGCATAGTCAATAGAGCAGAAAACTTGACATTTACAGAATACTCAATATAGGGCTTCATTTGTAAGGCACAATGAAGATTTTTAAACCTGTAATGGAATAGGTTCAGACATCTATAGTTAAAAAACATTTTCAGTTTAAACACAAATGATACAGCAGGTCTAATTAAATTGAACTTTTATTGGAAAAACAATATTGAGTCAAAACTTTGAACCTTGAGAAGAAAGGTCCTGGCATCCTCAGTAGGCAAATTATTAGATATATTTGTTCTTTAGTCACTAAGTCATGTCCAACTCTCTATGATCCCCAAGGACTATAACCTGTCAGAATCCTCTGTCCGTGGGATTTCCTAGGCAAGAATAGGAGTAGGTTGCCATTTTTTTTCTACAGGGCATCTTTCAGACCCCGGAAACAAACTCAGGTCTCCTGCATAGGCAGGTGGGTTCTTTACCACTGAAACACCAGGGAGACCCATTAGATACATAAAGGAGACAAAAAGCAGAATCCTTGGTATCAGGGGTCAAATTCCAAAGCATATTACTTTTTATTTGGCTAAATACAATCTTATGATAAAGTCACAAAATGTGTTTTTCTCCAAAATGTTGTATGTTTTCTTCTCAAATTGTTTAATTGGAGCTGAAGTAGCAAGTTTACTTCTGTTTCATTTCAGTTCAGTCACTCAGTCGTGTCTGACTCTTTGCAACCCCATGAACTGCAGCTTGTCAGGTTTCCCTGTCCATCACCAACTCCCATAGCTTGTTCAAATTCATGTCCATCGAATTGGTGATGCCATCCTACCATCTCATCCTCTGTCACCCCCTTCTCCTCCTGCCTTTAATCTTTCCCAGCATCAGGGTCTTCTCTGAGGAGTCAGTTCTTCGCACCAGGTGGCCAAAGTATTGGAGCTTCAGCTTCAGCATCATATCCTTCTAATAAATATTCAGGACTGATTTCTTTAGTATTAACTGGTTTGATCTTGCAGTCCAAGGGACGCTCAAGAGTCTTCCCCAACACCATGGCTCAAAGTCATCAATTTTTTGGCACTAAGCTTTCCTTATGGTCCAACTCTCATATCCATACATGACTACTGGAAAAACCATAGCTTTGATTAAAGGACCTTTGCCAGTAAATTAATGTCTCTGATTTTTACATGCTGTCTAGGTTGGCCATACCTTTTATTCCAAGGAGAAAGTGTCTTAATTTCATGGCTGCAGTCACCATCTGCAGTGCTTTTGGAGCCCAAAAAACTAACATCTGTCACTATTTCCCCATCTATTTGCCGTGAAGTAATGGCACCAGATGACATTATCTTAGTTTTCGGAATGCTGAGCTTTAAGCCACCTTTTTCATTCTCCTCTTTCACTTTTATCGAGAGGCTCTTCAGTTCTTCTTCACTTTCTGCCATAAGGTGGTGTCATCTGCATTGTGTGGTAGTTTGAAAATTCTTTGGCATTGCCTTTCTTGGAGATTGGAATGAAAACTGATCTTTTCCAGTCCTGTGGCCACAGCTGAGTTTTCCAAATTTGTTGGTATGTTGAGTGCAGCACTTTCACAGCATTATCTTTTAGGATTTGAAATAGTTCAACTGGAATTCCATCACTTCCACTAGCTTTGTTCATAGTGATGCTTCCTAAGGCCCACTTGACCTCACATTCCAGGATGTCTGGCTCTAGGTGAATGATCAAACCATCATAATTGTCTGGGCCATTGAGATCTTTTATGTATAGTTCTTCTGTGTATTCTTGTCACCTCTTCTTAATATTGTCTGCTTTTGTCAGGTCCATACCATTTCTGTCCTTTATTGTGCCCAATTGCCCAGTTCTATTCCTGGGTAAGGAAGATCTGCTGGAGAAGGGATACACTACCCTCTCCAGTATTCTTGAGCTTTCCTTGTGGCTCAGCTGGTAAAGAATCCACATGCAATGCAGGAGACCTGGGTTATATCTCTGGGTTGGAAAGATCCCTTAGGTAAAGAAAAGGCTACACACTCCAATATTCTGGCCTAGAGAATTCCATGGACTGTATAGTCCATGGGGTCACAAAGTGTTAGACATGACTGAGCAACTTTCACTTGCATGAAATATACCTTTGGTATATCTAATTTTCTTGAAGAGGTTGCTAGTCTTTCCCATAATATTGTTTTCCTCTATCTCTTTGCATTGATCACCTAGGAAGGTTTTCTTATCTGTCCTTGCTATTCTTTGATACTCTGCATTCAAATAGATGTATCTTTCCTTTTCTCCTTTGCCTTTCACTTCTCTTCTTTTGTCAGCTATTTGCAAGGCCTCCTCAGACAACCATTTTGCCTTTTTGCATTTTTTTCCCCCTTGGGATGGTCTTGATCACCACCTCCTGCAAAGTGTGACAAACCTCCACCCATAGTGCTTCAGGCACTCTGTCTATCAGACCTAATCCCTTGAATCTTTTTGTCACTTCCACTGTATAATCCTAAGAGATTTGATTTAGGTTATACCTGAATGGCCTGGTGGTTTTCCCTAATGTCTTTAATTTAAGCCTGAATTTGGCAATAAGGAGTTCATGATCTAAGCCACAGTCAGCTCCTGGTCTTATTTTTGCTGACTGTATAGAGCTTCTCTATCTTTGGCTGCAAAGAATATAATCAATCGGATTCCAGTATTGACCATCTGGTGATGTCCATGTGTAGAGTCATCTCTTGTGTTGTTAGAAGAGGGTATTTGTTATGATCAATGTGTTCCCNAGAAGAGGGTATTTGCTATGATCAATGTGTTCCCTTGGCAAAACTCTGTCACACATTTGTATAACAAGTCATCTTTACTTGCAATTAGCACCTCTGATGTCAGCATATTTCTGAAGTGGATTTTTGTTGACAATGCCTTATGCAAAAACAGTACTAAGAACAGTGGTTTTCTATAGCATATTCTGAAATGACAGAATTGTTTTCCTTTTAAATAAAATGATGATACTTTTTTCCAAATAAACTATTATTATTTACTGCTAGACTAAATTTTCAGCTAATGAAAACTTTTACTTTTATTCCTCAAAGATGATCTTCAATAGCTGAATGAATATTTTTTTAATCGTCTAATATCTTTTATCAGTGCCAAGTACCTTGACCAAGTTTTCTAATCATTCTTTAAAATTTTCAAGTGAGGGGGGAGAGAAGATGGCGGAGGAATAGGACGAGGTGATTACTTTCTCCCTCACAAATTCCTCAAGGAAACATTTCAACGCTGAGCAAACTCCACAGAACAAGTTCTGAATGCTGGCAGAGGACATCAAGCACCCAGAAAATCAGATCATTGCCTTCAAGATCAGGTAGGGAAAGAATATAAAGGACGAAAAAGGAGACAAAGGAGGTGGGGAGGGAGCTCCGTCCCGGATAGG
This sequence comes from Redunca redunca, assembly GCA_006410935.1. NCBI lineage: Eukaryota > Metazoa > Chordata > Mammalia > Artiodactyla > Bovidae > Redunca > Redunca redunca. The sequence continues at coordinate 71,285 of SJYQ01004429.1, forward strand.
GAAGCCCGACCCGGGAAGGGAACTTTAAGAAGAGAGGTTTCCAAACACCAGGAAACACTCTCCCAGCCGAGTCTGTGGAGAGCCCTGGAAGCACAGAGGGCATCATAACAGGAACGATACATAATAATNCTCATCATAGATAACACAAATTAACTTTCAAAGCTAAAACTAAAGAACTTTGTTATTTGTCATTATGAAGACATAAAATCCTTAAGTCCTGTAATAATTAAGTATTCTATAATTATCAAGTAACTAAAATAGAATAACAAAACATGAAACATAATATAGAAAATTACAGAAAATAAATAAAGATGGTCAAATAAAAATAAATATGGTTATAATATCATGTTTTTTTAAGGTATTTTCTTGTAAACTACTTTCAAGTAGATAATAAGCTATAGAATATTGAGGCAGAGTTTCTTGCTTTTCTGAAACAAGATAAATCCAAAAATACTTCCAAATATGCTTTGAGAAATATAGCAAAAAAGCATTGTTGGAATAAGTTACCAAGTACAATTTTGAAGTGAAAATGAAATATACATGTATACATTCTAAGAAATATGTTTCAGAATAATTTACAGCTCAATTTGTTTTAAAATAAAATGCAAATCAGGACCTCCATTTACTTCCATATTTGAGTTTTTCTGTTGTTTCTGTTTAAAAAATACCAATACTGGTCCCAAGATTTTTCTACAACTCGCAGATTTGTCAGTCCTTGGTGAGCCTCACTACATCACAGATGTCTGAACTTCCAAAGGTTCACTCCTCATAAAGTCTTTCAGTCCAAGAGGAGACAACATCTCTGTAAAATTGGAGCTTTTCAAATCTGCCCACTGGAAAAAAAACAAATGTCACAATCTGATAAAGTTTTACTTCTGGCCAAGATGGATTATCTATAACTAGATTTATCCTTGCACAAAACAAAATAAAACAAAAACAAAAACACTGGATATCAGGCACTGAAGAACAATGGTCTCTGAGAGACAAAATTTAAATTCAGTGACTCCTATGATTGCCTAGCCTACAGCCTTGAGTTTCCAGGTCACATCACAAGAAGGTTCTACCAGGTGACAAGACAGAGCTAGGGATCCAGCCAGATGGTATGAGTATACAAGACAAAGTGGTGGATAGCAGAGGCCTGCATGGAGAGAACTCGGGATATCTGTATAATAAAGCTGCCAAAACTCAGGGGAAAAGAATAAATCTTTAAGAGAGCAGAGGAGCAGGAAAACATGCTACATACATCAGAGCAAAATAATAATGATGACAGAAAGTTTTACTATAAAAACATTGCAAGCAAGAAGACAATGAAACAACATCTTAAAATCCTTGAAAGAAGAACTAAAATTCTATACTCAACAATGAAAACCTCAAAAATATAATAATTTTACAATATAATATAATAATAATTTCAAAATAAATAATTGTTTAGGTATAAAAAAACAATTTATTACCAATGGAACTGAACTAAAGCAAGTGTTATAGGAGGGCCTTCAGGTTGAAGAAATATGACATCAGTGGGAGATAAAAATCTACTCTAGGATTTTTCAACAAGAGCATCATTGATATGGGACACCATAATCATTTTAGGGTGAGATGAGGCAGGGTGAATCCTATTCATTATAAAATAATTATCAATATCCCTGACCTCGACACACTGGATACCAGTAGCTTCACTACAACCTTTAGTGTGACAATCAAAAATATCTCCAGACATTACCAAATGTAAGCTGATGGGTAAAACCACCTTTTAATCAGAATTACTAATATCTACAAGGGCCAGATCCAACCAGTCCATTCTAAAGGAGATCAGCCTTGGGTATTCTTTGGAAGGAATGATGCTAAAGCTGAAACTCCAGTACTTTGGCCAGCTCATGCAAAGAGTTGACTCATTGGAAAAGACTCTGATGCTGGGAGGGATTGGGGACAGGTGGAGAAGGGGACAACAGAGGATGAGATGGCTGGATGGCATCACTGACTCGATGGATGTGAGTTTGAATGAACTCTGGGAGATGGTGATGGACAGGGAGGCCTGGCATACTGCAATTCATGGGGTCACAAAGAGTCAGACACGACTGAGCAACTGAACTGAACTGAAATGAACTAAACAAGGGCCAAAAGAGAACCTGCTATGATAATTACATGAGTAAATATGTAAGATTTTTTTCTTACTACTTAAATCTCCATAAAAATATTTTATTACTTTTTAAAAATTAATAACAGTTTAATCTGTAGTTTATTCCATATATTTAAAATATATTATAAGAGCATAAAGGCCAAGAAGTGTGAAATAGGGTTCTTATACAAAACAAGTTCAGTTCAGTTCAGTCACTCAGTCGTGTGCGACTCTTTGCGATCCCATGAACCGCAGCACGCCAGGCCTCCCTGTCCATCACCATCTCCCAGAGTTCACTCAGACTCACGTCCATTGTGTCCATGATGCCATCCAGCCATCTCATCCTCGGTCGTCCCCTTCTTCTCCTGCCTCCAATCTCTCCCACCATCAGAGTCTTTTCCAATGAGTCAACTCTTTGCATGAGGTGTCCAAAGTACTGGAGCTTCAGCTTTAGCATCATTCCTTCCAAAGAAATCCCAGGGTTAATCTCCTTCAGAATGGACTGGTTGGATCTCCTTGCAGTACAAGGGACCCTTAAGAGTCTTCTCCAACACCACAGTTCAAACGCATCAATTCTTCAGTGCTCAGCCTTCTTCACAGTCCAACTCTCACATCCATACATGACCACAGGAAAAACCATAGCCTTGACTAGATGGACCTTAGTCGGCAAAGTAATGTCTCTGCTTTTGAATATATTATCTAGGTTGGTCATAACTTTTTTTGCAAGGAGTAAGTGTCTTATAATTTCATGGCTGCAGTCACCATCTGCAGTGATTTTGGAGCCCAAAAACAAAGTCTGACACTGTTTCTACTGTTTCCTAACATAACATTATTTGAAGTTAGACTATAATAAGTTCAAGATGTATTCTATAAACTTTAAACACTGAAATAGCACAACAATAACTTTGACCTCATAAGTTAACAAATGAGTTAGAACAGAATCATTGAAAATTCAATTCAAGGAGAATGCAGAAAAGGAGAAAGGGAGTTTTCTATCTATAGGTCTTCAGTTTCTTTAGGTAGATATATTTCTAAGTATTTTATTCTATTCATTGCAATGGTGAATGGAATTGTGTCCTTAATTTCTTTTTCTACTTTCTGATTATTAGTGTATAGGAATGCAAGGGATTTCTGTGTGTTGATTTTATATCCTGCAACTTTACTATATTCACTGAGTAGCTCTAATAATTTTCTGGGGGAGTCTTTAGAGTTTTCTATGTGGAGGATCATGTCATCTGCAAACAGTGAGAGTTTTACTTCTTCTTTTCCAATGTGGATTCCTTTTATCTCTTTTTCTGCCCTGATTGCTGTGGCCAAAACATCCAGAACTATGTTGAATAGTAGCAGTGAAAGTGGGCACCCTTGTCTTTTTCCTGACTTTAGGGGAAATGTTTTCAGTTTTTCACCATTGATGATAATGTTTTCTGTGGGTTTGTCATATATAGCTTTTATTATGTTGAGGTATGTTCCTTCTATTCCTGCTTTCTGGAGAGTTTTTATCATAAATGGATGTTGAATTTTGTCAAAGGCCTTCTCTGCATCTATTGAAATAATCATATGGCTTTTATTTTTCAATTTGTTAATGTGGTGAATTACATTGATTGATTTGCAGATATTGAAGAATCCTTGCATCCCTGGGATAAAGCTCACTTGGTCATGGTGTATGATCTTTTTACTGTGCTGTTGGATTCTGATTGCTAGAATTGTGTTGAGGATTTTTGCATCTATGTTCATCAGTGATACTGGCCTGTAATTTTCTTTTTTTGTGGCATGTTTGTCAGGTTTTGGTATTAGGGTGATGGTGGCCTCATAGAATGAGTTTGGAAGTTTACCTTCCTCTGCAATTTTCTGGAAGAGTTTGAAACACTGATGAAAGAAATCAAAGAGGACACTAAAAGATGGAGAACTATACCATGTTCATAGATTGGAAGAATCAATATAGTGAAAACGAGTATACTACCCAAAGCAATCTACAGATTCAATGCAATCCCTATCAAGCTACCAGCAGTATTTTTCACAGAACTAGAACAAATAATTTCAAGATTTGTATGGAAATACAAAAAACCTCAAATAGCCAAAGCAATCTTGAGAAAGAAGAATGGAACTGGAGGAATCAACTTGCCTGACTTCAGACTCTACTACAATGCCAGTCATCAAGACACTATGGTACTGGCACAAAGACAGAAATATAGATCAATGGAACAAAATAGAAAGCCCAGAGATAAATCCACACACATATGGATACCTTATCTTTCACAAGGGAGGCAAGAATATACAATGGAGTAAAGACAATCTCTTTAACAAGTGGTGCTGGGAAAACTGGTCAAGCACTTGTAAAAGAATGAAACTAGATCACTTTTTAACACCACACACAAAAATAAACTCAAAATGGATTAAAGATCTAAATGTAAGACCACAAACTATAAAACTCCTAGAGGAGAACATAGGCAAAACACTCTCCGACATAAATCACAGCAGGATCCTCTATGATCCACCCCCCAGAATACTGGAAATAAAAGCAAAAGTAAACAAATGGGATCTAATTAAAATTAAAAGCTTCTGCACAACAAAGGAAAATATAAGCAAGGTGAAAAGACAGCCTTCTGAATGGGAGAAAATAATAGCAAATGAAGCAACTGACAAACAACTAATCTCAAAAATATACAAGCAACTTATGCAGCTCAATTCCAGAAAAATAAATGACCCAATCAAAAAATGGGCCAAAGACCTAAATAGACATTTCTCCAAAGAAGACATACGGATGGCTAACAAACACATGAAAAGATGCTCAACATCACTCATTTTCAGAGAAATGCAAATCAAGACCACAATGAGGTACCATTTCACACTAGTCAGAATGGCTACAATCCAAAAGTCTACAAGCAATAAATGCTGGAGAGGGTGTGGAGAAAAGGGAACCCTCTTACACTGTTGGTCGGAATGCAAACTAGTACAGCCACTATGGATAACAGTGTGGAGATTCCTGAAAAAATTGCAAATAGAACTGCCTTATGACCCAGCAATCCCACTGCTGGGCATACACACCGAGGAACCCATAATTGAAAGAGACATGTGTACCCCAATGTTCATTGCAGCACTGTTTATAATAGCCAGGACATGGAAACAACCTAGATGTCCATCAGCAGATGAATGGATAAGAAAGCAGTGGTACATATACACAATGGAGTATTACTCAGCCATTATAAAGAATACATTTGAATCAGTTCTAATGAGATGGATGAAACTGGAGCCAATTATACAGAGTGAAGTAAGCCAGAAAGAAAAACACCAATACAGTATACTAACACAAATATATGAAATTTAGAAAGATGGTAATAATGACCCTGCATGCGAGACAGCAAAAGAGACACAGATGTGTAGAACGCACTTTTGGACTCTGAGGGAGAGGGTTGGATGATTTGGGAGAATGGCATTGAAACATGTATACTATCATGTAAGAAACGAATCGCCAGTCTGTATTCGATACAGGATACAGGATGCTTGGGGCTGGTGCATGGGGATGATCCAGAGAGATGATATGGGGTGGGAGGGGGGTTCATGATTGGGAACACATGTACACCCCCGGCAGATTCATGTCAATGTATGGCAAAACCAATACAGTGTTGTAAAGTAAAATAAGGTAAAAATATTTTTTTTTAAAGAAAGAAAAAGAAAACAAGCAAAAAAGAGAGAGAGAGAGAAAGGGAGGAACAAACAGATGTTAAAAGAAAAGGAATAAAAAGTTGACTAACTCTCAGTTATTATATTAAACTTAAATGATCTACATAGCCTAATTAGAAGACACAGCTTTGCAGATTGAATGAAAAAGCAATACCATACCCTAAGTTGCCTAGAGAAAACTAATTTTACTATAAAAACAGAAATTCCTTGACAACAACAGGATAGAAAAAGTTGTACATGCTAACACTAGCACAAAATAAATCCTAGAGTGACAAAATCAATGCCGAAGTAAATGTTAAAGCAAAAAAACATTGTCAGGGATAAAGAAGTTTACTTCATAATAATAATTTTTTAAATGTCATAAGAGTTCTAAACATTTATGGGCCAAATAATAAACTGTAAAATGCATGATACAACTCCAAGGAGAAGAGACAAACCTACAACTATAACCAGAGGTTTCAATTATCCTCTATCAAAAATTGATTTTAAAAAAATTGACAAAAGTATCAGTGAAGGCAGAGAAGATATAAAATACATTATTAATTTAAAAAATCACAAGTAACAAATATTGGTGAGGATGTGGGGAAAGGGGAACCCTCATACGTTCTTGAAGGGAATGCAAGTTGGTGTAACCACTGTGTAAAACAGTATGGGGGTTTCTCAAAAATCTAAGAATAGAACTACCATATGACCAGCAATTCCGTTCCTGGGTATTTATCTGAGAAAAAAAAGAAGAAAGAAAAACAGAAAAAAAAAAAGATAAACTCACTCCAATATTCATAACAGTATTATTTACAATTGCCAATATATGGAAGCACCTGGTTTCAATCAACAGATGAATGGATAAAGAAAATGCGATATAAATATGTATATATACATATACACACATATATATCTCATATACACATACACAGTGGAATACTACCTAGTCATAAAAAAGCATCAAATCTTNCCACTCAACACAGCCTCTGCACCCAGCAACAAACAGACTAGAAAATATAAATGGTGGAGAGTCCTGTTGAAATGCATCATGATAAGGCAATCAACACACGCACACACAAGAGGAACACCTACAGGTGAGACAGCCTCACTCCTCCAACATATGAATCACAATCACCAGGAGAGATTAAAAACTGATGCGTTATAGACTCACAGATATAGAGTACAAGCTAGTGGTTACCAGTGGAGAAAAGAAAAGGAGGAACAAGATAAGAGAGATAAGAGTAAGTGATAAAGTTCAGTTCAGTCGCTCAGTTGTGTCCCACTCTTTGCAACCCCATGGAGTGCAGCACAACAGGCTTCCCTGTCTGTCACCAACTCCCATAGCTTGCTTAAACTCAAGTCCATCAAGTCGGTGATGCCATCCAACCATCTCATCTTGTCGTCCCCTTCCCCTTCTGTGTTCAATCTTACCCAGCATCAGGGTCTTTTTCCAGTGAGTCAGTTCTTCACATCTGGTGGGCAAACTATTGGAGTTTCAGCTTCATCATCAGTCCTTCCAATGAATATTCAAGATTGATTTCCTTTAGGCTTGACTGGTTTGATCTCCCTGCAGTCCAAGGGACTCTCAAGAGTCTTCTCTAACACCACAGTTCAAAAGCATCAGTTCTTTGGGGCTCAGCTTTCTTTATAGTGCAAATCTCACATCCATACATGACCACAGGAAAAACCATAGCTTTGACTGTAAGGACCTTTGTAGGCAAAGTAGTCTCTGCTTTTTAATATCCTGTGTAGGTTGGTCATAGCTTTTCTTTCATGGCTGCAGTTACCATCTGCAGTGATTTTGGAGCCCAAAAAAATAAAATCTGTCACTGTTTCCATTGTTTCCCCATTTATTTGCCATGAAGTGATGGGACCAGATGCCATGATTTTCGGAATGTTGAATTTTAAGGCAGCTTTTCACTCTCCTCTTTCACTTTCATCAAGAGGCTCTTTAGTTCTTCTTCACTTTCTGCTGTAAGAGTGGTGTCATCTGTGTATCTGAGGTTATTGATATTTCTCCTGGCAAACTTGATTCCAGCTTGTGTTTCACCCAGGCCAACATTTTGCATGATGTACTCTGCAGAGAAATTAGATAAACAGGGTGACAATATACAGCCTTGACGTGATCCTGTCCCAATTTGCTCCATGTCTGGTTTTAACTGTTGCTTCTTGACCTGCACACAGATTCCTCAGAAGGAGGGTAAGGTGATCTAGTATTCCCACCTCTTTAAGAATTTTCCACAGCTTGTTGTGATCCACACCATCAAAGGCTTTGGCATAGCCAATAAAGCAGAAGTAGATTTTTTTTTTTTTTCTGGAGTTCTCTTTTTTTTTTTTTCAATGATCCAATGGATGTTGGCAATTTGATCTCTGGTTCATCTGTCTTTTCTAAATTCAGCTTGAAAACCTGGAAGTTCTTGGTTCATGTACTGTCGAAGTTTAGCATGGAGAATCTTGAGCATTACTTTCCTAGCACATGAGATGAGTGCAATTGTGCAGTAGTTTGAACATTCTTTGGTATGGCTTTTCTTTGAGATTGGAATGAAAACTGACTTTTTCCAGTCCTGTGGCCACTGCTAAGTTTTCCAAATTTGCTGGCATATTGAATGCAGCACTTTCACAGCATCATCTTTTAGGATTTGAAATAGCTCAACTAGGATTCCATCACCTCCACTAGCTTTGTTCATAGTGATGCTTCCTAAGGCCCACTTGCCTTCATATTCCAGGATGTCTCATCTAGGTGAGTGATCACACCATCATGGTTATCGGGGTCATTAAGATCTTTTTGTATGTTTTTTCTGTTATTCTTGCCACTTCTTCTTAATATCTTCTGCTTCTGTTAGGTCCATACCAGTTTTGTCCTTTATTATGCCCATCTTTGCATCAAACATTCTTTTTGTGTCTCTAATTTTCTTGAAGAGATCTCCAGTCTTTCCCCTTTCTAATGTTTTCCTCTATTTCTTTGCAAAGAACAGAATGAAAAGACAAAATGGATTAAGAGGCACAAACTGTTAGGCAAAAAATTAATTAGATACAAGGATATATAGTACAACACAGGTAATACAGTCAAAATTTTACAGCAACTATAGAAAATAACCTTTAAAATTGTCAGTTTGAAACTTATATAATTTGTACATCAAGCTATACTTAAACGTTTTCTTTCATTTAAGTATAGTTTTATGTACAGAGTCACAACTTTTAAATGTTATAGTCCATTTATGCAAAAACTAACTACATATACCTAAATAAAAGAAAAAAAAAAACATTGTTTTCCTTTTATTTAGGTATAGTTTGTTGTACAATCTGTTGGAGTCACAACAATTTTTAAATGTTATATTCCATAGGGTCGCACAGAGTCGGACATGACGGAAGTGACTTAGCAGCAGTAGCAGCGGCATTGTTGCTATAAAATGTTAACTGTATTCCTTGTTTTGTACTATATATCCTTGTAGCTAATTTATTCTATGCCTAATATTTTGTACCTCTTAATCTCTTACTCTTAGCTTATTCCTCCTCCCATCTTTCTTCACACTGGTAACCACTAGTAAAGAATCTGTCTGTAATGCAGGAGACCTGGGTCAATCCCTTAGTGGGGAAAATCCCTTGGAGAAAGTGATGGCAACCTATTCCAGTATTCTTGCCTGGAGAATCCCATAGACAGAGTAGCCTGGCAGGCTACAGGCCATATGGTCGCACACAGAATCAGACATGACTGAAGTGACTTAGCAAGTGCGCGCGCGCGCGCACACACACACACACACATACACACAAACATATATATATAATTAATCAACTTAGAGAAGTCAAGGCGGCAGAGGAGTAGGAGGATGTGGAGTTCATCTCTCCCCACAAATGAATCAGGAATACATCTGCAAAGGAACGGTTCTCACAGAGGACTTGCTGAAGACCAGCAAGGACTTTGGACACCTAAAAGGACAAAAAAAGATTTCCATATAACTGAATAGGATGAAAGAGAGAGGGAAGAGGAAGAGGAAAGAAAGCAGGATGGGACCTGAACTCTGGGAGAGAGCTGAAGGAAAGAAAAGTTTCCCGAATCCACAGAAGTCTCCTCACCAGTAGGGAGATAAGTTGGGACAGAAGGGGAGCTTCATGGACTATCAAAGAACATAGCAACTGATCTGTGGCAGGCAGGACAGAGTGAGACTGAGACCTACACAGATGGTCGTTAACAGCCCTCTGTGCCGTACCTGAGAAATGTCTGCTGGTGTAGATGAGGACTAGATGCTGGAATGCAGAGGTGGGGCTGAAGCCATAGTTGAGTGACCGTAGCCATGCAACTAAGGAAAAACAGCTTAAATCTCTCCTTGGAGCTGCCGAAATTGCAGATTGACACCCTTACAACTTGTTTTGTAAACACAGCACCAACAGAATAACTGAACAGATAACAAGTTCTCTCACACCCAAAACAGGTCTAGCTTTAGCAGCTGTAGGCTTTATGAGCACATATATATGGATGTTTGGCCAGGCCAGAGTATCAGCTTCCCCACAGTACCCACAAAGTGTTCAGATCCATGATTACTACAATCTCAGCAACTGATTTCAGTAGCTCTGTGGTGGCCTGGTGAAAACACCTGACAGACACCAGGTCCAATTACGAACATACCCATGGGTTAAGGTGGGACCAAGAGAATTGCCAACAATAAATGTTCATACAATGGTAAAAAGTGACACAACAGAGAATACCTACAGGTAAATAGCCCCAAAGAATCAATACTCAGTGGCTTCTCTCCCAGTAGAGTGTTCCAGTCCTGGATAATTTTCACCTCATATCAGTAACACAGCTCAGAAACAGAGCTGGGGGCCTCTATTCCAACAACTAGGGAGCAGACCCTGCCCCTGGCATGGCAATGATGCCCACAGAGCAGAGCGGAGGTGCTGTTTAATATCCAGAGGAGGCTTTTGTCACTACAATATCAATATATAAAACAAATGTTAACAGCCATAAAAGATGAAATCATGCCTTAAATGACACATTGGACCAAATGAACTTAATTAATATTTATAGAGCATTCCACCCAAAAGCAGCAGAATACACATTCTCCCTAAGTGCACCTGGAACATTCTCCAGAATACATCATATCTTGAGCCACAAATCAAGTCTTGGTAAACTTAAGAAACTTGAAATCATATCAAGCATCTTTTCTAATCACAATGCTATGAGATTAGAAATCTATTACAGGAAAATAAACTGTAAAAAGCACAAACATGAGGAGGCTAAACAGTAGTACTAAACAACCAAAAGAACACTGAAGATATCAGAAGAAATCAAAAAATATCTGGAGACAAATGACAATGAATACACAACAATCCAAAACATATGGAATGCTGCAAAAGCAGTTCCAAGAGGATAGTTTATAGCAATACAATTTTACCTTAGGAAACAAAAAAAATCACAAATAAACAACCTAATCTTCACATAAAGCAACTAGAGAGAGAAGAATAAACAAAACAGTAAAAGAAGAAGTGAAGTCACTCAGTCATATCCGACTCTTTACAACCCCATGGACTCTAGCCTAAAAGGCTCCTCCGTTCATGGATTTTCCAGGCAAGAGTACTGGAGTGGGTTGCCATTTCCTTCTCCAAACAAAACAAAACCCAAAGTTAGTAGAAAAAATGATATCATAAAGATCAGAGCAGAAATACATGAAAAAGAAATGAAGGAGACAATAGAAAATATCAAAAAAACCTATAAGCTGGTTCTTTGAGAAGATAAAAAAAATTGAAAAACCATTACCCAAACTCATCAAGGAAAAAAACAAAGGAAAAGACTCAAACCAATGAAACTAGAAAAGAAAAAGGAGAAGCTGCAACAGATGAGACAGAGCTACACGGACTCAAAGGAGACTACCACAAACAACTATTAATAATTTCAGTGGGCTCCGGATTACAGAGACTATATCTAATAAAATGGACCACCTAAAATAAATGGATAAATCCTTAGAAAGGTACCACCTTAAAAGACTGAGCCCAGGAAGAAATAGAAAATAGGAACAGACTAATCTCAAGTATGAAATTGAAACAGTGATTGTAAAACTCTCAATAAACAAAAGTTCAGGATCAAATGACTTCACAGGAAATGCTATCAAACATATAGAAAATAGTTAACACCTATCTTTCAGAAATTTTTTCACACATCAAAGAAAAAAGAGAAAAGTGGCTTGAAGTAAATGAAAAATTTTAAAACATATCAAAATGTAAGGAATGCTGATGAAACAGGAATTAGAGGGAAATTCATAGCTTTGAATGTCTATATTAGAAAAAAATTAAAAGTCTCAAATCAATGACCTCAACTTCCACCTTAAGAAACTAGAAAAAGAGCAAAGTAAGCCCAAAAGAAGAACAACATAAATTACAAATGTCATCACTTTAAACAGTGAAATTGTAAAATAATCAAGAATAATCAATGAAATAAAAACTGACAACATTAATAAGAAGACCAATATGTGTGTATTAGTTGCTCAGTCATGTCTGACTCTTTTCAACACCATGGACTGTTAACCCACCAGGCTCCTCTGTCTGTGGAAATCTCGAGGCAAGACTACTGGAATGGGTTGCCATTTCCTTCATCAGGGGATCTTCCTGAGACAGGGATTAAACACAGGTCTCCTGCATTGCAGGCATATTCTTTACCATCTGAGCCACCAGCAAAGCCCTAGAAGATCAATGAGTGGATAAATCTCTAGCCAACTTGATCAGTAAAAAAGACAGAAGACACAAGTTGCCAATAAGAATAAAAGAGGGAGACATCAGATTCAACTGATATAAAAGGATTATAAGAGAATAATACTAAGAATTTTATTCTGATAAATTGGCAGTTTTGGAAGGAATAAAATTCTTGAAAGACACAAATAAGTCTCAGGAGGAAAAATATAACCAAAGTAGTTCTATTTCTAATAAAGAAGTTTACTTTATGCTTGTAATCTG
>SJYQ01004429.1:87074-105550 GCA_006410935.1 Redunca redunca
TAAAGATGTCAGCTTTATTAAAGATAAAGGGGTCACTCCGATAATATCTTTCAATGTTTGAATTAGGAGCAAGGAGAGGGAGTGGGTAGGATGATTTGGGAGAATGGCACTGAAACATGTATAATATCATATAAAAAATGAATAATCGCCAGTCTAGGTTCAATGCAGGATACAGGATGCTTGGAGCTGGCGCGCTGGGATGACCCAGAGAGATGGTATGGAGAGGGAGGTGGGAGGGGAGTTCAGGATTGGGAACACATGTACAACCATGGCAGATTCATGTTGATATATGGCAAAATCAATACAGTACTGTAAAGTAAAATAAAGTAAAAAAATAAATAAATAAAAAGATAGAAATACTGGAGAATATCATCTCAACATAATACTAAAAACAATAATATTCAAATTACTACATGTAATGGCTATATTTAAGGCCAATAAGATGAGAGCCTTTGTCTGATATTATATTGTCAAATATAGCATAAATATTATACCCTTATTTTACAAACAAGAAAATGGAGATGCTGAAACTAGTGTCAAATTCCAGCATCTTTCTAAACATTTTAAAATTCAAAAAAAAAAATTTTTTAAACTTTTTCCTGTCACTCTTTGATTTAATTGTACTTGATAATAGATTCTGTTTGAAAAGTGCCATCTGAGAAGTCAGTGAAGCATACTAATTCAACATTATCATCATCATGCCACTATGACACAAACAAGTAAAGACAAGCCACCCCAGTTATCCCACAGTAGGAATTCCATCAGGAAATTCTGAGGGCTCTGATGTCTCTCACATTTGTGTTTGGAATGTGAATAATTGGACATTAAAGGGGAAAACAGGCAAGGTATAAGTTTGCCTTTTTACAATTGAGCAAGCAGCACAGCACATGCAAGCACCTAGCAGACAGCTGGATTGTGAGATGAACGCTAGTCATTAAGCCAATAGTGAAAAATGTGTGGGAGAATTTTCTTCAACATGCTTCTCTGTCAATCCTGAAAGAAAAGAGACAAAACTGTGGAAGGCAAAACGCTCAAAGATAGCTTGGGTTAAATGCTTTTTAAAAGAGACAGTAACTTGGCACCTATATCTCTGTACTGCTAAGCAGTATTTAACATTTATGACACTGCTAGTTGATTGTAATTTTTACATACAGTGATTATTTACTGAGTCAGACATACATATATTTTTATTTCTGTTTTCATTATGTAACTCATTGAGAAGTTATGTTGCTCCTAACTTTGCAGGCAGAATCTTTACCAGTTGAGCCACAGTTAAGCTCCCCTTAAGCCCTGTTGTTCCTAATGATTCTGAAAACAGCAGACCTTAACTTCAGGAAAGCAAGGCTCTATCAGTTGTGTTAATGAAGTTATCTATCCCCAGTACATAGAACAATAGGTGTCATCTGTGGATTTTCAGTAAACATTTGCTGAATAGACAGATAAACGAATGGGTCTGAGTAATTGCACTGCTCCCCTGAATGTCACCAGAGGAGCAAGAAGGTATACATTGCCTCACACATTCACCCTGATTGCTCCTTCTGGTCCTCAGTTACTTGCATATCTGCCCCTAGTGAATTCCCATTAGCTAATGCCTATCCCACTATTCTCACCATACCCAGAAAAGCTAAACTCCAGAATTATGGAGCACATTGACCCGTCTAACATGAATTTGTCTCTCCTCAGAGACTGTCTTTCACACATAGCCTAGATCATGACAACACTTGTGGACCTTGGGCAGAAGTAGAAATGGAGAACCATTTCATCTATTTAAAATATTTGAAAGATATATAGTAACCTAATAAATTATCAGAATAAATATGTTCTATTCTCCTGTGAGCATGCTAAGTCACTTCAGTCATGTCCAACTCTTTGCAACTCTAAGGACTGTAGCTTGCCAGGCTCCTCTGTCCATGGGATTCTCCAGGCAAGAATACTGAAGTGGGTTGCCATACTCTCCACCAGGGTTCTTCCTGACCCAGGGAACAAACCTGCTCCTCTGAGTCTCCTGCATTTCAGGCACGTTCTTTACCACTAGTGCCACATGGGAAGACCTCTACTCTCCTACCCTAACAATTATACAAAATGTAATATGTAATGATTCAGTAGGCCAAGTTGAAATATAGAAGATGAAATTTAGGAGATGCTGACTCCTCCATGTGTTTTAATGGAATCTGGCAGCAGGAAGACAGTAGTCCAGAGACCCCATGTTTCCACCCTAAGCCTTGTTCTTTTCCATTAACCCTTAGCCTGCCTTGTTCCACTTCTCATCCCCAGCTCCAACCTGAACTTCAAGTAGTTCTGCACATGCATTGCCGGATACTCAACTTACTGTTCATCCACACACCCTGAGAACAAAAATCTCTTGGCTGCCTCTCGAGCATAGACACATATACATGAGTGATGGGACCCACCTTACCATGAAAGACCTGAGAAAAAAGTCCATGTAAACCCTGGGCTCAGCTCAGGACCTTTCCAGGTCCTGAGAAAATGGAGCATGGTCAGGTAGCCCGATGCAAAAGCTCAGGTGGCATGTCACGTGACCCGATGAACTCCTGGCTCTGCAGAAAGAGGTGTAGCCTCAGTTCAGTTCAGTTCAGTTCAGTCGCTCAGTCATGTCCGACTCTTTGCGACCCCATGAATCACAGCATATCAGGCCTCCCTGTCCATCACCAACTCCCGGAGTTCACTCAGATTCATGTCCATCGAGTCAGTGATGCCATCCAGCCATCTCATCCTCTGTCGTCTCCTTCTCCTCCTGCCCCCAATCCCTCCCAGCATCAGAGTCTTTTCCAATGAGTCAACACTTCGCATGAGGTGCCCAAAGTACTGGAGTTTCAGCTTTAGCATCATTCCTTCCAAAGAAATCCCAGGGCTGATCTCCTTCAGAATGGACTGGTTGGATCTCCTTGCAGTCCAAGGGTCTCTCAAGAGTCTTCTCCAACACCACAGTTCAAAAGCGTCAGTTCTTCAGCACTCAGCCTTTTTCACAGTCCAACTCTCACATCCCTACATGACCAGGGGAAAACCAGAGCCTTGACTAGACGGACCTTAGTCGGCAAAGTAATGTCTCTGCTTTTGAATATGCTATCTAGGTTGGTCATAACTTTCCTTCCAAGGAGTAAGAGTCTTTTAATTTCATGGCTGCAGTCACCATCTGCAGTGATTTTGGAGCCCAAAAAAATAAAGTCTGACACTGTTTCCATTGTTTCTCCATCTATTTTGCATGAAGTGATGGGACCGGATGCCATGATCTTTGTTTTCTGAATGTCGAGCTTTAAGCCAACTTTTCCACTCTCCTCTTTTACTTGCATCAAGAGGCTTTTTAGCTCCTCTTCGCCTTCTGCCATAAGGGTGGTGTCATCTGTATATCTAAGGTTATTGATATTTCTCCCAGCAATCTTGATTCCAGCTTGTGTTTCTTCCAGTCCAGCGTTTCTTATGATGTACTCTGCATAGAAGTTAAATAAGCAGGGTGACAATATACAGCCTTGATGCACTCCTTTTCCTATTTGGAACCAGTCTATTGTTCCATGTCCCATTCTAACTGTTGCTTCCTGACCTGCATACAGATTTCTCAAGAGGCAGGTCAGGTGGTCTGGTATTCCCATCTCTCTCAAAATTTTTCACGGTTTATTGTGATCCACACAGTCAAAGGCTTTGGCATAGTCAATAAAGCAGAAATAGATGTTTTTTTCTGGAACTCTCTTGCTTTTTCGATGATCCAGGAGATGTTGGCAATTTAATCTCTGGTTCCTCTGTTTTTTCTAAAACCAGCTTGAACATCAGGAAGTTCACAGTTCACATATTGCTAGCCTAAGGAAAGCCAAATAGGACTCTCAAGCATAGAGTCCAAGGCACCAGCTTCTGACTCTTAAGACAATACTGCTTTAGATCTTACCTCAAGAAATAATTGTCATGTCTCCTTTTAACATCCATTCTCTTGACAACATTGCTCTCCTGGCTGTCAACATTTGTTCCACTACTTGTAATTCTGATATCTCTCCCTCTGTTGCTGCTTTTCTTCTGCACATGAATGCATTTCCATCTCCCGTTTCCATTTAAAGCTGTTAAATGGAAACCTTCTTCCCTTCAACACTGAATGTTTAACTAATGCACTGAATCCACTCACAGAGACAAAAATAAATGTCCACATCTCCACTCAGCAATAATCATTACCAGCTATTGGTGAACAACATTCTAGATGCTTTTCTATTAATGTATACAGATAGACTCTATAAGTAGCAAAATGTTTTAATTAGAAGAGTATGAGATATGATGTTTTTTAAAAATGATAGAAATTACTTTTTCAAGAATTCAACCTTCTTAAGAAACTGAAGTGAAACAATCAGAATCACTCCACTTAAATGTTTCTTCATAACAGTCAGAATTATATCCTGAAAGGCACTTCTACAGAGGCATCAAGAACAGTGATGACTCTGTCCTTATTTTATAAATGCTACTGAGGAATACAAGTGAGTCCTCTCACTTTTACCTTCAAAAATCCACCAAATGGACTTAATTGTGGCAGGCCCCACCCCCTTAGCTCCCTCCTTGACCATTCTGAAGAAGGTTCCTTAAACTGTTGTATTCAGACTCTACAGAATGATGGAAATCAAAGGTTTGCAAATGTGTAAGGGAAAAAGTTGGATTTTCAGAGGCTTTAACTGAAATTGAGAATTCCCCTTGATTATGAACATATGTAGGTAACAAATTTCAGTTGTATTAGAATTGCCTATGAGTTTATCACTAATAGAAATCACTATCTTTATATATTACTATTCTCTTAGATCTTAAAATAGCATTGTTGCTAAGTCACTTCAGTCGTGTCCGACTCTGTGCAACCCCATAGACGGCAGCCCATCAGGCTCCCCTGTCCCTGGGATGCTCCAGGCAAGAACACTGGAGTGAGTTGCCATTTGCTTCTTCAATGCATGAAAGTGAAAAGTGAAAGTGAAGTCACTCAGTCTTGTCTGACTCTTAGTGACCCCATGGACAGAGGAGCCTGGTAGGCTGCAGTCCATGGGATTTTCCAGGCAAGAGTACTGGAGTGGGTTGCCATTGCCTTCTCTGAAAATAGCATTAATAGTCATCATTCCTTCATTAATCAAAGAACACATATATTTTTTCAGCACAGAAACTTAATATAATTTCACAATTGTTGATTTTCCTTATAAACTTAAACATTTTATTGTATGAATTTAAAACCTACTGAGAACACAATTTTGTTCACTTTTTATGGCTGACTAATATTCCAATATATATATGTACCACATTTTCTTTATCCATTCATCTGTTGAAGGACATCTAGGCTGCTTCCATATTCCTGGCTATTGTAAATAGTGCTACAATGAACACTGGGGTACATGTGTCTTTTTTGAGTTATGGTTTTCTCAGAGTATATGCCCAGTAGTGTGATTGCTGGATTAGATGGTAGTTCCTGTAGAAAGAAATGGCAACCTACTCCAGTATTCTTGCCTGAGAAGTCCCAAGGACAGAGGAGCCTGGCAGGCCACAGTTCATGGAGTCACAAGACTTGGACAGGACTTGGTGACTAAACCATCACCATCATGGTAGTCCTATGTTTAGTTTTTTAAGGAACCTTCATGCTGTTTCCCCCAGTGGTTGTACCAGTTTGCATTCCCACCAACAGTACAAGTGTGTTCCCTTTTCTCTACACCCTCTCTGGCATTTATTGTTTGCAGATTTTTTGATGATGGTCATTCTGGCTTGTATTAGGTGATACCTCATTATAGTTTTGATTTGCATTTCTCTAATAGTGATGTTGAGCATCTTTTCATGTGCCTCTTGGCTATTTGTATGTCTTCTTTGGAGAGATATCTTTTTAAGTCTTCCACTCACTTTTTGATTGTTTTTTTTTTTAATATTGCATTCCATAAGCTATTTCTATATTTTGGATATTAATCCTCTGTCTGTTGCTTCATTTGAAAATATTTTCTCCAATTCCAGAGTTTGTCTTTTCATTTCATTTATGTACATTTTGAAGTACAAAGCTTTTAAGTTTAATTAGTTCCAAATTTTTTCTTCTTGTTTTTATTTTCATTATTTTAGGAGGTAGGTCAAAAAAGATCTTGCTGAGATTTATGTCCGAGTGTTTTTCCTGTGTTTTATTCTAAGAGTTTCACAGTGTCCAGTATTAAATTTACTGCTTCAATCCATTCCAAGCTTACTGAGTCAGTTGAAGTGATGTGGATTAACCTAGAGCTTGTCTTACAGAGTGATGTGAGTCAGAGAAAGACATCACATATTAACAGATATACACAGAATCCGATGAACCTATTTGCAGGGAAGGAATAGAGGCACAGACATGAAGAATGGACTTATGGACACAGGGTGAGGAGGGAGAGAGGGAGATGAGTTGAGAGACCAGCATTGACATAGATACACTACCATGTGAAAAATAGATAGCTAGCGGGAAGCTGTTGTATGGTTCAGGGAGCTCAACTCGATGCTCTGTGATGACCAAGATGGGTGGGATGGAGGGGGTGTTGGAGGGGGGCTCAAGAGGGGCAGAATATATGCATGCATATGGCTGATTCACAATGGGCAACAGAAACTAATGATAAAGCACTTATATATAATAATAATAATAAAATACTGAGAAGACATCCAAAAGCTTCAACTGCCTGCAAAGGGAGCTTTGGTATCAGAAAGGTTAAGAATCTTGTTTTGAATGCTTTTGTCAGGCCATAGCCACCAATTCTCTTCATCTGAATTACAGGGAACAACTTTGGTCCTTTCTTAGCTCTGGTAGAAACTAATTAAGAAAAAAGGTATAACAATCACAATCCCCTGACAAATTCAGTGCTCATAATTTCTAAGGATACAGCTTCTTTATTCTCAGTAAAATAAAATCACATTCCACAGATACCAGATCCTCATATCACTGGCTTACAGATGGGTTTCCTGCCAGTCAACATGTGCAGTTGCCAGGACTGCTGCTCTGACATTCTGATAAGGTTGGAATCATGCCTTTTAAAAATAACAACATTCTTAAGGCAAGTGATTGTTTTACGATGGCCTTCTAACACTATCCATACACAATGAGGTCATTAAGTCAATCAGATCTGAATCATGGGGCCATTCTACTCTAATTCAGTCAATAACAAAGCCATTTATCTCTTGCTACTTTTCATATCTTATGATGCCAGTGTTTCTATTATGTGCATTACTATTTCCATAACTCCTTAGAAAGTGTAAGTGATGGATGGTATATATGTCAAAGAATACACACACACACACACACACATATATATACCTGACACATACTTTTCTGTGCAAGATTGAAATGGCAGTATTGGTAGTATAATAAAAGGTAAATATTCAAGTTTCCAGGGTTTCTGTCAGCCTTAGATGTTCCCACTGCAAAACTCAACATGCATTCATGTGCACCATAAAAACACAACCACATTAAGCAACAGAATTACCATCTACCCCATTATACTGTGAATATGTGAAAAATAGAAACCATGATTTCATATATATATATATATATATNTTGTCCAAGAAAAGAAGGAAAAGTCCATTGTATTGTGTTCTAGTTTCAAAATGATAGTTTTGTTTCTCACATTATTGGTATTTAATGTCAATTTTCATTTAAGAAGATTTGCACGCAACTGTCTGTGGATCCCATAAACCCTATGAGTCAGAGGCTGAGTATATGGGGGATATTTGTACAATGTTAGTCTATTCATTTTTAAAATGGAAGATATGATCTTATTCAAAAATTTTTGTGGGTTTTAAATGAAATGCTGCTGTTGCTAAGCCGCTTCAGTCGTGTCCGACTCTGTGCGACCCCATAGACGGCAGCTCACCAGGCTCCCCCGTCCCTGGGATTCTCCAGGCAAGAACACTGGAGTGGGTTGCCATTTCCTTCTCCTTTAAATGAAATAATAATATACAAATAAACTACGGGGTAGAAAGTAGCAGCTCAATAAATATTAATCCTGTTATCTCGTTCCCCTTTAAAATAGATCTCAAGATATTCTTATAGTGTCCGAGGAAACACTAATTTTATTCAAACCCTTTACATGAAAAATTATAAAATAAAATGCCCCCTTGTCCTGAGAAAGTGTCTATGGCTCTGTGTAATAGTGGGATCTATGGAGAACTGGAGAACATGAGCCTGGCTAACATCATACAAACTGCAGACATTAAAGAATAACTGCATGAGCCAAATAAATAACCAAAAAAGAACCATTCAGTCTGCTGGGCAACCCAACTAAAATTGATGTTATCAGGGAAAATAACTTTCTCAGCCATGAAGGCTTCTTCTTTGGTGTGGAAGAGTCCTGAAGCTTCCTAAACAGGTGGGGCGACCCAGAGGTAATCTATTTGTGTCATCACTGTTTCCGTTATTTTAAATTGCTGAACTTGATTCAAGTCTAGATGGTAAAGAAATTTTTAGAGTCCACACAAGTGTATAATGCTCTGAATAGAGCTCTACTTCTTTGAATAACAACACTTCCTTTCATGACACTGCTCTGCATGCAGAGAGGGCAAACAGTTTAAAAATGAAGTACAGCCAGCACAAAGGAGCAGCCTCTACCAATTTGCCTCCTGCCCAGAGGAATGCATGTCTCCCAAGCTAGCCCTGCCCTACAGGATGAGAATCCAAAGGGAAAAGTTCTCTTTAGTGTACTTCCTTTGTGCTCCTTAAGTAAATCATGAATTTTTTATTTGTTATCTGAAACATTCATTCTAAAAGAAATTTGCTTTTCTATAAGATGGGTGCTCTCATTCATTTTTGTGTCCTTGTTTTCAAGGTAGGAGGAATATAAATCATGCATCCAGTCACACATGACTGTTAATGCCATTTAACTGGGGACCCCAGATATGTGAAAAGTTTAAGTGAATTTGATTCATCTGTTCTCTGTGACTGTTGTGTTGGGAATACTGAGGTGCCATGGGAAAGTTAAATGTAAGTTACAGTCTTTCAATCATTGGGGCCACCTCCCTATAGTGGGTGATCTGACTTAAGATGTTTGTCTCTCTTCTGCTCTATCACTATTTGCCTGGATTTGAGTAAAATAGAAATCAAAGACTGGTGAACATGAACATCCACAAGGAATGAAGCAGCCCCATAATGGGTAAGGTGGCAGGTTCATGATCAGCTGAGGGTATAGAGAATCTGACAAAGTATAAATAATGGGAGAACAGAGCACATAAAGTGGAAAATGGCTGAGCAAGGCTTATATACGTTTGGAACTGAATACTCAGTGAGGTGGGGGCTAGATCAGAACAACAGAGAGGAGGAAGAGTACAGGAGATAAAGTTGTACCTTGCTGTGCTTGATTGTTGTGCTATGCTCTGCTTAGTTTCTCAGTCATGTCCAACTCTGCAACTCCGTGGACTGTAGCCCACCAGGCTCCTCTGTCCATGGGGATTCTCCAGGCAAGAATATGGAATGGGTTCCCATGCCTTCTTCCAGGGGATCTTCCCAACCCAGGGATTGACACCAGGTCTCTTACATTGCAGGCAGATTCCTTACTATCTGAGCCACCAGGTAAACCCAAGAATACTGGAGTGGGAAGCCTAACCCTTCTCCAGGGGATTTCACGACCCAAGAATCAAGCCGGGGTCTCCTGCATTGCAGGCATATCCTTTGGCAGCTGAACAACCAGGGAAACCCCACCTTCCTGATTATCATATGCCATATTAGGTGCAGATAACAACCTACTAGACAGTATAAGATGTAAATGAGATATCTTCTGTTGTGGGTTGGATCCAGGGCCTTAGAAAATCAACTAGTAAGAACTCATTGGAAACTAAGTGTTACCAAAGGAAACTGCATTCCAAGAACAAATAGAGAGGATTCCTAGGCACTGAGTGTCCAGGCCCTGGGTGTGGTCAAAGTCAGGTAGGTGTCAGCTTTATGGTTGTGGGTATTCTCCTAGCTTGGTAGTAGAAGCCCAGCAACTAGATGTAAGGACAAAAAGGTGGTCTGACATAAGATATCAAGTGATGATCAGATTATCTGGCAGGACCTGAAAGGCTGAACTTAATCATACATTAAGACAGATCCTAGTCATACAAACTGTACAAACACATCCAGAGACTTTGGTGCAATAGGCACAAAGCTTTCCAGGACTCAAGCAGTTACACTGACTCCAGATTCACAGCTGTTAAGCAATATCCTCCTGAGAAAACTGAATGCAAGTCAAGAAGCAACAGTTACAACCAGACATGAAAAACAGACTGGTTCCAAATTGGAAAGAAATGTGTCAAGCCTAATTATTGTCACCTTGCTTATTTAACTTATGTGCAGAGTACATCATGTGAAATGCCAGGCTGGATGAAGCACAAGGTGGAATTAAGATTGCTGGGAGAAATATCAATAACCTCAGATATGCAGATGATATCACCCTAATGGCAGAAAGTGAAGAGGAACTAAAGAGCCTCTTGATGAAAGTGAAAAAGGAAAGTGAAAAAGCTGGCTTAAAACTCAACATTCAAAAAAAAATAGACCATGGCATCTGATCCCAAAACTTCATTGCAAATAGACGGGGAAACAATGGAAACAGTGACAGATTTTATTTTGGGGGGGCTCCAAAATCACTGCAGATGGTGACTGCAGCCATGAAATTAAGACACTTGCTCCTTGGAAGAAAAGCTAAGACAAACCTAGACAGCATATTAACAAGCAGAGACAATACTTTGCTGACAAAATTCTGTATAGTCAAAGTTCTGGTTTTTCCAGTGTTCATGTACAGACGTGAGAGTTGATCCATAAAGAAGGCTGAGTGCCAAAGAATCGATGCTTTTGAACTGTAATACTGGAAAAGACTCTTGAGAGTCCCTTGGACAGTAAGGAGATTATACCAGTCAATCATAATGGAAATAAACCCTGAATATTTATTGGAAGAACTGATGCTGAAGCTGAAACTCCAATACTTTGGCCACCTGATGTGAAGAGCGGACTCACTGGAAAAGACTCTGATTCCGGAAAGATTGAAGGCAGGATGAGATGGTTGGATGACATTGCTGATGCAATGGACATGAATTTGAGCAAGCTCTAGGAGATAGTACGGGACAGGGAAGCTTGGTGTGCTTCAGTCTATGGGGTCACAAAGAGTTGAACATGACTGAAGAGCAACTAAACTATTTCCAAAATCGTTTCTTTACTATTTACTTACACCATACTTTTTACAAAAAGACAGGTTATCAAATACGGGCACAGATTGTTGACCAAAGATTCTGGTTCACCCACTCACAGTAAACAATTGTTGTCAAGATGCAGACACCAATCCAAGGATCACAGTTCTTAGTCCTCTTGCCTCAAGTGGTATATCATGTGAATGGTTCTTACCTGGCAGAATAATATATGTCATTTCCAGCCATGCTGCTTGAGAAGCAAATGTGCCCACTCCATCCTCTCACTCTCCATCTGCCACTATACACAGAGGGCTATGCAACCCTAAGAGAAGGCTGAGCCACATAAGGAAGGCAGCTTCAGTCCCTGGATCACCATGAGAAGAACAGTCCACCAGTCAGGAACACCAGCACTGAACTGTTATGCAAGCAAAATATGAACTCCTTTGCAAAATCACAGAAGGATGTAACACCTGCAAGTATTACACTAATAAATGTACTGAAATACATACCACACAATGAAAATCAGAAAATGAAAAGATCAGGCCAAAAGGAAAATGTGTAAAGCCAAAATTTAATGTTAGTACACAAAAATATGTGCCTAAGATTGGTAGTGTTTCCATCAGATGTACAGAGGCCAGAATAAGATGTATCTGACTTGAAGAGATTCTCAGTGGGGTCCTCATAAAGGGAAGCCTATAATGTAATGGACAACTAGAAAATTGATTAAAATACATGTTCTAGAGTACAGAAGTCTGGCTTCCATTACTGGCTTTGCAAGGTACTAGCTTACTTGGGGAGAAGACAATGACAGCCCACTCCAGTACTCTTGCCTGGAAAATCCCATGGACGGAGGAGCCTGGTGGGCTGCAGTCCATGGGGTCTTGAAGAGTCGGACATGACTGAATAACTTTACTTTCACTTTTCACTTTCATGCCTTGGAGAAGGAAATGGCAACCCACTCCAGTGTTCTTGCCTGGAGAATCCCAGGGACAGGGGAGCCTGGTGGACTGCCATCTACGGGGTCACACAGAGTCGGATATGACTGAAGTGACTTAGCAGCAGCAGTAGCTTACTTAGGCAGGTCAACTAACTTTTCAAAGCTTCCATTTTCTGAACTATAAAGTGAGGATAAGGGTATTCCATAGGATTGTTTTGAAAATGAAATAAAAATAACCCATGTAAAATGCTTGAAAAAGTTCATTCCACATAGTGCTACATGAATGTTCTAAATAAAGCTGAAGCCATCATCCTTATAAAGCCATCATCCTATATTTTAAAAAATACTATTTTTTAATCATAAGATTGGCTATTAGAAATGATAATGAGTTCAAATCTCTGAAGTATTAAAGAACCCCAGATCCTAACTGACATCCTTTGACACCTGGGAAAGATTAGGAGCAAGGTGACAATCAGATGTCATAGCTCAGAGCCGCTCTGTGGCATGTCAGAAGCAGATTCTTCTCCACACCCCATGTACATGTGGCAGGGTTCCAGATTTCGCCTTCTTGCAGATAAGGCTTCTAATGCTCAGCTCCTGGCTTACTGAGGATTAGCCTAGATA
Organism: Redunca redunca; assembly: GCA_006410935.1. NCBI lineage: Eukaryota > Metazoa > Chordata > Mammalia > Artiodactyla > Bovidae > Redunca > Redunca redunca. The sequence continues at coordinate 99,748 of SJYQ01004429.1, forward strand.
GAACTGGCCTCTACCTCACAAACAGTGGGGCCTGAAAATGGATGGAATTAGCGATCACAATGACTGAACTTAACAGGCCTTCAAGAGCAAGAATTTAAATTCCTTTTATAATGCAGTTAATCTGCCCACTAAAATCAGAAAACTACATAAATGTATTATTTCTGAAATGGGCTGAATGTTTTGTCTCCCCAAATTCACATGTTGAAAGCATAACCTGCAAGGTGATGGTACAGGAGATGGGGCCTTTGGGAAGTAATTGTATCATGCAGGCAGAACCCTCACAAATGGGGTAGGGCCCTTACAAAAGAGACCCTAGAGAGATCCCTTACCCCTTCAAGTGTGTGGTTACAGCAAAAACACCTCTGTTTATGAATCAGAAAGTGGACCCTCAACAGGCACCAAATCTGCCCACACCTTCCTCTCTGACTCCCCAGCCTCCAGAACTGTGAGAAATGAATTTCTGTTGTTGTAAGCCACTGTGGCTAAGGTATTTTGTTACAGCAGCCCAAATTGACTAAGACAATTTCCTAATCCTTTCATTAGTGTTTTGAGTTCGAATTATTCTTCCTTCTAAGGAAAGGTAAGTAGTTGTCTGATGACATCCAGCTATGTACCAGAGATGGAGGAGACATCCATCTCTAAGATACATGGTCCCTTTCCATTGAGGTGTCCCTAATTCGAACCTCTCCTACCTCTCAGCTTTGAAGGATTAGATAATGAAAACTACACACATAGACACACATGCAAAAAGTCCAAGGTCCAAGTCACCTGTCACCCCTCAGGATGTGATTTTCTTCATCATTTAACTGTCTTCCCCGGAAGAACAAATTATGCTACCCTGAAATGAATGCTAATCTTTTAGTCCACAGGGAAAAGGCAACAAACAGCCAAATATCCGCTCATCACAATGAGCTTAAATGAAGCAGGATTTAAGCTGCTCTTATGTGGACAACCCATGATCTTTATTAGAGTTTACTTTGCATAATTACCTCAGGGAACTATGATAAGCCCAGAGCCATTTCTCAGTCTTGCATTCATTGTATGTTGCTTTGCCCAAGGAGGTAAATATAAATTAGAGGATTCTGCCAAGCTCCCTAGATTCCTGAATTATCCACCACAAAGAGAGAAGCGTAGCATCCTGGAACCCTTGGGGTATCTGAGAACACACCCTGAGCCAAAGGAGAAATATACAGATCATTTCTCTGCCTCAGAGAAAAATAGAAAGTTGCTGAGGGGGTAGTATGACAGTAAGTATTTACAGAGATTTGTTTTCCCAAAGCTAATCTAGAGGACTCTGAACAGTGTCCTTAGTAGAGCTGAAACTTGGAATGACTATAACCAAGAAAAGCTGTGGAAAAAAAAACAGGTTTATCTTAGAGAGTATGGCCGAGACCTTGCCACAAATTCTCCTCCTGGAAAGTCGCAGGGAATGAGAGATGCTTTGAGGAGCTCAGAGACACAGGAAATAGAAGGGCCCAGTAGAGTGAGGCAGTTTGAGGAGACAACAGACACAAGTGTATGGTCAGGCTGCTCATGATGGTTGTTTTCTCTCTGTACACCCCCTGCTTGACTAGTGCCTGCTCTACCTACACTCTTCCCACCCGACTGACCTTATGAATACTTTCCCCAGGCCCGAGCTAATGACTGATCTAGCTTTGGCCACTATGACAGCTTATCAAAGGGGTAGTGAGGGGCAAGCTCCTCTACTGGTTTCTCTGGTAACTGATGAGTCCCTATAATCATAACCTCCCCTTACCCCTGGAAGTGAAGACATCTGCCACACATGGCAGAGTGTCACTCCAGGACCTTGCTTAGAACATGTAAGATTCCCCCATCCATTAAGCCATCAATGTCTCTGTCACTGGTCAGTGACTCCAGGCTCTTTCTTTGGTCTTGAAGCTGTGCAAAAACAAGATATATGATGTTGCCCCGAAATAAAGAGAAGCCCCAAGTAAATGCCCACTTGGTCCATCCACAACTGTGGATATGAAAATATGTGGATATTAAAGAGATATAAAGTGAGACTTTCAGCAAAGAAGAGCTTTGGCACATGAAAGACCCCCACCTCCCTTTCTACAGAGCAATCAATCACTCCTCAAGCAAAAGGAAGTGTTGCCGCCCCTTGTTTATGTGCATCCAAGGAGAAAGAAGTTGGTCTCTAGGAGGAAAAAAAAATAATAAACATGCATTCATTTTATGCCTTGGAGAACTTTAAGTCTAGAAGTTCTGGCAGAAGTTCAACCATAGGATTCCAAGTAAAAGATACGTCACAGGAAATAAGGGTGTCTTTGATTGCAAAGACTCTCTCATCAATAAAAGAGAGCTACCCTACTGAATCCCAGTTTTACTTTCTAATAGGAAAGTATGATTGAAACCTGAGGTTTGGAGCAGCTGGAAAAGTATAAAAGGTCATCTAAACCAGTTGTTTTCTTAGTCAATGGAGCATCAGGGCACCAGGAGAGAAGCATCAACAACCACCTTGCCTTATAATTGAGGAATGTCACTCACAGAGGTTAAGGGATAGACTGGATTTGCCATAAATGAGCTAGAGCCACAACTTGGGTTTCTTTTCTGACATTCCACCTACCATGTCACCTGCTTATCATGTCTTATATGATTGTTTCTTTCATATTTTTTTTTTCTTCAGAGCTCTTTTTATTAAGATTTTCTGAAATTCTCAGATGAAAAAGCATAGCTCAGACTGTACACACTTAAGAGTAAATTGGACTAGGCATGTCCTATAACCATAAGCTTCCATTAGGAAGTTTTGAAACCACCTTTACTACATTCAACAGAACAACAACAAAAATCAACAAGAAAATTCCAAGATCTAGATTCCCATAAGAATCTTCTCAAGCTTAATTTTCAGGCTATTTCACATTTAGGATTAATTGCCATACATGTGACTTGAGGTGACTATTGCTCAAAGCCAGTTCCTCCATTACTGAAGTTGTTATCAGCATTTTAGAATTAGAGAATAAGGCCATATCTTCAAGAACTTCCTGGGAGGCACAAAACACTAATCCATCAACGTGCAATAATGTCTTTTGGTGTATTAGTATACCATCTTAGCTAATTGTTATGCATCAAAAGGAATGGGAAAAAGTACTTGTAACTTTGAGAATAAAGTAAATAGAAGGAAGAATATATAGAAATATATATTCATTTTATGCATGAAAGAGCTGAACAAATAAGAGTGAGAGAAGGCTTGAATACAAGGAGGGTGGATGTTAGGTAGGAACTTAGGCAAGATGCTGAAAAAGATTCAAGCTGATTTCTAAACCCCACCACAGACAGGCCCCATTGTGGCCCAGGAAAGCTCACAGATATGCTACAAAATAACCACAGAGACTTCTAAATCAGGTGGTCGCATCTTAGGCACACAGTGGATGCAAACTAACCACAAGGGCTCTCCATCTACAGCACATGGTGCCCTTGATGCACAGCTGTGTCCTCAAGTGACCTTAGGCAGCTGGAGCCCAGATTGAATTATGGGAAAGACTTCAACCATAGAGCCTGTTGTTATGTAACTAGCAACTGTCAATCAAAACTGTCAGTCCATGCCCACTTAGATGAATACATAATAACTCTGCCTGGAGAACTCTGTATATCATTGCAGCACCAGTGCCTCTCTTGACTTGGCCCACCTCTCCCTTGAGGTATTCCTTCTGTTCTTTATTTTTTTTATTTTACTTTACAATACTGTATTAGTTTTTGCCATACATCAACATGAATCCACCACAGGTGTACACGTGTTCCCAATCCTGAATCTTTCTGTTCTTTTTAAATAAGTTTGTTTTTGCCATGGGCAAGACCTCAGATTCCTTGTGTATTCACCAAGAACCAAGCCCCCAAGGGAGGGTCTTCTTCAACCCTCCCCAAATCTTGTAACATGAAGAGACATAAACCCTACAGGTGTGAGCTGGAACTGACCTGGACACTTTGAGGATTCTGGGTGCTTAAAAACAAAAGCCCAAGTAGAAGATCTATGAGCAGAAAAGAGAGACTAGAGAGAGGGCAAAGATTTTTACTAATTACCATTCTTACCCAGGGTCAGGCTTGCCTCATTCTATTTCCAAGACTTAATACGGGGATTACTAGAACTAATCACTAGGTTTCCCAGGTGGCACTAGTGGTAAAGAACCCACCTGACAATGCAGGATAAATAAGAGACACAAGTTTAATCCCTGGGTCTGGAAGATCCCCTGGAGAAGGAAACAGCAACCCACTCCAGTATCCATAGACAGAGGAACCTGGTGGGCTACAGTTCTTAGGGTCACAAAAAGTCAGACACAACTGAAGCAGTCTAGCACACACACACTAGAACCAAAAACAATAGTGACATTTCTTTTTAAAATGTGGGTGTGTATANTGTATATATATATATATAATATATATATATATATACACACACATATATATATAAAATTATCTGATTTGCTAGCCAATATTTCTTTTCTTGTATTTTTTCTGTGTCTGCATATGTAACATTATAAATGACTTTGGGAATAATCTTCAATTCCATCTATTCAACTATTTGCATTTCCTCACTACAGCCTGCTGAAATCCTCACATAATATTCAGATTGATTTTTGGCTGCCCTTATGATATCCACAACTATAAAAGCAGTCAGAGTGATATAGACAACAGTGTCATCATACCTTTCTGGGTGGTTTCACATTTGCAGTCTTTCGATATAAGACCCAAAACATGTCTGAGCCCCTTGTGTAAACAGTGAGTCCAAGGCTTTGATGAGGATATAGGTTCCTTCTGCCAGCTTCTTCATTCTTTATTTCTTTCCCCTTTTAAATCATTCAAAAATCTTTGTACCCACATCTCTTTTTTTTTTTTTTTCTTTTTCCTCTTTAGGTATCTTTCCTTTCTTTTTGCTTAAACATGCAAATTGTTTTCAGATATTTTTGTGTGATGTTAGCAGCACAAATTAAGGTTGAATTATATGGCATTTTAAAAAGCCATTTTGAAGGTTAAAAATAGCTTTTGTTGTGTTTCTTTATGATTTTGAATGCTCCACAAAGAAACCTCCCAGGGCCCCCACCCTACATCCCTACATTGCCTCATATTTGGGAGCAGTAGTCAGAGTCAAATTCTGTACTTTCCTATTGAGAAACGACGTTTGCAACTCTGTGGTTATCTTGTTGGATCATCCACTATAATTAGCATCCACTGTGCAGCACACCACCCTCCTCTAACAAGTGTATGTCCTAAAATAATTCTCTTTATTGTTTACATTGTTTTGAATACCAACATTTATTAGCACATTGTCAATGAATCACTCAATTTAAATGCCTCCCCCAATTCATAATCTTGTGATAAAAGATATTGTTCAAAATTTTAAAGACATCATGAAGAAGAAGATTAACTGAAACTCCTGTTTGCTTGCCAAATGAAGAAACATCTTTCATTTAAAAAAGGTAGGATAAATGGTAGTGATATGATTTTTCACAAGACTAGAATGCTGCAATTTGCTTGAGTAAATTTGCTTCTGTCACTCGAGTGTATGTTCCCTGGTTTTTGTCTCGTCACAACAAAGATTTGGAGTGACGGACATGAAAGCCCCCACGGCGTGTCACAGCTCTCGGGTCTTGGACAGACCGTGTTATAGCTCTCAGGTCTTGAACGGACTGTGTTATAGCTCTTAGACAAATCAGCGTTACAGCTCAGTGTTACAGCTCTATTTTATTTAGAAGATAGCAGGAAAATCCATCTTCGAGGTATGAGGGCATGTCGATCCAAAGATGAGGAGAGAAGAATGCCCCAGCGCGCTGGGGGGAGAGAGAGAGAG
>SJYQ01004429.1:105596-119940 GCA_006410935.1 Redunca redunca
CCCCACCCCGCCTCCGGGGCCTGTCCTATGTAAATTGGGCCAGCCAGGAGTGTTGTTTATTTTACCTGAGGTCCTCACTCTGGTCCTTGGACCTTCCTTTGTTCCATTTTTGAGAGCTTTTCTCTTCCTTATCTTTTAGCCACCACCATTCTGGACTCTTTTTCCCTATTCTATCTAACACTTCTAAAAGCCTACCTTGTAGGAAGGCTTACTTTAGAAAAGCAAAATTTCACTAACTTAACAGACTCATAAGCCCACAGAGACAAAATTACATATTCTTTCCCTTAACTTATAAGTTCTTTGAGGTCCCAGGTTGCTACAGCAGAGCACCAGAGAGTTGTACATTTGAAACTGAGATCCAGTTTGATGTCTTCTGGTTTGGCTTTCATTTCCAACCACAGTAGCCCAGTTTAAACCAATGAAGCTGATGCCAGAGGTTCTATTTGGGTAAAAATTTGGAATAGTCTATTTTGACTCTAATACTTACTTGATCTGGCATTTAAGATCCTTTGTATCCATTCAAAAGCAAATTGCTTAAAATTTCTACTGTAGACCTGCCATAGTTTGATTAAAGACCTCATGAAGAATATAAGTTAATAATAGATATGAATCCTTTTTAGAACTAGGTATAACTCCTCTGAACCTAGAGAAATGTTGCAGTGCATTGTACGTTCCTATACACCAGTTCACCAAAGCAGTTCTCCTGCTTTCTGGAAACAAAACAACTGTTCATCAACCCCCTTACTCCAGGCAAGGACAGAAAGGCCAGTTTCAGCTGGATGATGTGATTCAGGTGTCTTTGTGCCCACAGAGCTCAACCAAACAAGGAGTTAATGAAATTTCACTTTTTTATCAAGGGAATCTCAGGATGGGGGAATCATTTAATTTTTGGTTACTGAAGTCTATCAAGTCCCAGAAACTTCAGTGCTTTCAAAGGAAAATACAATTGCTATGGCAGGATGTAGTCAATTGTGTCTTTTAAAAATATGATGGGGTAGCTACATTTCACACAGAACCTTCAAAGAGATCAAATACTCTGCAGTGAATAAGATAGATGAAAAGATGTTCTCTTTTGTAACCGTAGGTAGTCCTTGATTCCAGGGCAAGTTTGTGCTGGCAATCGAAATTTCCCAAATCATGGCGTTTGAAAGCTAGGAGAAATCTCCGTCTTTCCTGAATCACTTGAAGTCAGTGACTGCTAAACTATTAGTTAGAAAAAGAGATAGAGCCTGCTTGATGAAGGCTTCCCCGGTGGCCCAGTGGTAAAGAATCTGCCTGAAATGCAGGAGCCACAGGAAATGCAGATTCAGTACCTGGATTGCAAAGATCCCCTGGAGGAGTGCATGGTAACCCACTCCAGTATTCTTGCCTGGAAAATTCCATGGACAGAGGAGCCTGGCAGTTTACAGTCCATAGGGTCACAAAGAGTTGGACACGACTGAAGTGACTGAGCACACACGCACATGTTTAGTGAACTACCTGTGCTATTAAAACCATTCTAAAAGATCAAGTAAAGACATCTTCAGCCTTGATTAATTGATGAAACTATTCAGAATCCATGTAATACTGATATTTGTAGGAAGTCTTAACCTGTTCATCCTTTAGCCATAGTAATGGAGACTTTTTCCTCACTACAAGTTTAAAACTGCAGTAAATTCATTCAATTCATGCTTTAGTCACAGACAGCTGAAATTTATGAAAAGTTCAACCTGTCACTTTCCTAGGAATGCCTCCTGATGAACATTCATTGATGACTGATTGATTCAAAAAACCATTGTGGGAAAAGGAAAAGATAGCATATTGAAATTATGCAACCCTGAAGGGCTGTGTATAGTAAATCCAGTATAGAGTCCTTTTATTATTTATTAAATTATAAAGGAAATGAATATTGATTTCAGTAATTGAGGTTAAAAGTAAGCAAGTAATTGCCTTATGCTAAGGCAAGAAAAAATTATATACCATTTCATAGAAAGGATGAAAAAGATGTGAACATATTCTTAAATCATTACCTATGTAATTAATAAACATAATGGAAGCATTTTACCTCCTAGCAACTGATGGGAATACCCAGAAACATAATAAAAACTAATAAAAGTATCCAAATGTCATACTGCAGAGTGTGTTAAGAACTGTTGTTCCCACGCTGTTCTCAAACACACCTGCACACACAGATGGTAAATTGCTACCAGGACCTTGAGTTGTAAAAGAAGAAAAAGGAAAGCCATCTTTTTAAAGTATCATTTAAATGTTTTAGAACATCATATAATACATAAGAAAAGAACAGCTTTCTTTCTTTATATTTTTTTTCCATCTGGGGAGGGATCAGTCATATTCTTCTCACTCTAAATGATACCTGCTAAGGAATAGAAATTTCAAAAATTCAGAAAAATATACAGAAGAAAAAGTTCTCACAAATCCACTGTTTTGGTGTATAATTCCTGTTTGGGCAGTGCATAGTTCTTTCATACTATTCTGATCACATGGAGATCAGTGAAAATTAAGGAATGTCCAAAAGCAGTTGGTAATCAGCAAAGACTGTTGAAAATGAGTGATAAAATAATCAAAAATAGAAGGAATATTTCTATCAGAACTATCAGTTCAGTTCAGTTCAGTCACTCAGTCGTGTCCAACTCTTTGCGACGCCATGAACTGCAGCACGCCAGGCCTCCCTGTCCATCACCATCTCCCGGAGTTCACACAAACACACGACCATGGAGTCAGTGAAGCCATCCAGCAATCTCATCCTCTGTCGTCCCCTTCTCCTCCTGCCCCCAATCAGTCTTCTCCAATGAATCAACTCTTCGCATGAGGTGGCCAAAGTACTGGAGTTTCAGCTTCAACATCATTCCCTCCAAAGAAATCCCAAGGCNCAGCCTTGACATACTCCTCTTCCTATTTTGAACCAGTCTGTTGTTCCATGTCCAGTTCTAACTGCTGCTTCCTGACCTGCATATAGGTTTCTCAGGAGGCAGGTTAGGTGTCTGGTATTCCCATCTCTTTCAGAATTTTCCACATTTTATTGTGATCCACACAGTCAAAGGCTTTGGCATAGTCAATAAAGCAGAAATAGATGTTTTTCTAGAACTCTCTTGCTTTTTCAATAATCTGGGAGATGTTGGCAATTTGATCTCTGGTTCCTCTGCCTTTTCTAAAACCAGCTTGAACATCAGGGAGTTCACTGTTCACGTATTGCTGAAGCCTGGCTGAAGAATTTTGAGCATTACTTTACCAGCGTGTGAGATTAGTGCAATTGTGTGGTAGTTTGAGCATTCTTTGGCATTGCCTTTCTTTGGGATTGGAATGAGCACTGACCTTTTCCAGTCCTGTGGCCACTGCTGTGTTTTCCAGATTTGCTGGCATGTTGAGTGCAGCACTTTCACAGCGTCATCTTTCAAGATTTGAAATAGCTCTACTGGAATGCCATCACCTCCTCCAACTTTGTTCATAGTGATGCTTTCTAAGGCCCACTTGACTTCACATTCCAGGATGTCTGGCTCTAGATGAGTGGTCACATCATCGTGATTATCCAGGTCATGAAAATCTTTTTTGTACAGTTCTTTTGTGTATTCCTGCCACCTCTTCTTAATATCTTCTGCTTCTGTTAGGTCCATACCATTTCTGTCCTTTATCGAGCCTATCTTTGCATGAAATGTTCCTTTGGTGTCTAATTTTCTTGAAGAGATCTCTAGTCTTTCCTATTCTGTTGTTTTCCTTGATTTCTTTGCATTGATTGCTGAGGAAAGCTTTCTTATCTCTTCTTGCTATTCTTTGGAACTCTGCATTCAGATGCTTGTATCTTTCCTTTTCTCCTTTGCTTTTTGCTTCTCTTCTTTTCACAGCTATTTGTAAGGCCTCCCCAGACAGCCATTTTGCTGTTTTTCATTTATTTTCCATTGGGATGGTCTTGATCCCTGTCTCCTGTACAATGTCACAAATCTCCATCCATAGTTCATCAGGCACTCTATCTATCAGATCTAGTCCCTTAAATATATTTCTCACTTCCACTGTAAAATCATAAGGGATTTTATTTAGGTCATACCTGAATGGTCTAGTGGTTTTCCCTACTTTCTTCAGTTTAAGTCTGAATTTGGCAATAAGGAGTTCATGATCTGAGCTCCTGGTCTTGTTTTTTTGTTTTTTTGTTTGTTTTGTTTGTTTGTTTTTGACTGTATAGAGCTTCTCCATCTTTGGCTGCAAAGAATATAATCAATCTGATTTCAGTGTTGACCATCTGGTGATGTCCATGTGTAGAGTCTTCTCTTGTGTTGTTGGAAGAGGGTATTTGCTATGACCAGTGCATTTTCTTGGCAAAACTCTATTAGTCTTTGCCCTGCTTCATTCCATATTCCAAGGCTATATTTGCCTGTTACTCCAGGTGTTTCTTGACTTCCTACTTTTGTATTCCAGTCCTCTATAATGAAAAGGACATCTGTTTTGGGTGTTAGTTCTAAAAGGTCTTGTAGGTCTTCATAGAACCGTTCAACTTCAGCTTCTTCAGCGTTACTGGTTGAAGATACTATACATAGTATCTACAGAGGTACTGCATACTCAATATAGGCAGCAACGTTTGGTGCAAAACGTTGTCTGTATGAGCTCTGAAAACAATTCAAAATGGACATTCTGAACATATTTTGAACAATGTAAGCTTAATAAAATGCACTGTACATCCCTCCTTTGAGAAGCAGAGCCCTCAATGTGGCTCTATTCCCTAGGCAAGCCAGCCAGAACCTTGGTAACTGATTGCTTACACTGGTTGTCTTCCAAGGGGGAAGAGGCATTGATCCAGTGTGTGACCAGTCAGACTGTGCCTTCTATGTTCATGTACTTCTGCAAGGCTAGTACCGACAATACAGACTTAGGGAATGTCTTCTTCCCTCATATGATGCCACATACAGTTGCTTCTGACAAGGCAATACATTACTCAGCAAAAGGAGAAGGGGAATTAGCATATACCCATAGGATTCACTGGTCTCTCCCTGACAACCCAACTGATGGAGCAGTGAAGCAGCACACTGAAGACTATGTCACATGGTCAGCTGGGTTAGCTTGTGGGAGACAGTCTCTTGTAGGTTTGGTTCCTCAGGAAGCTGACCTTGAGAAGGTGATTAGCATAAGGGGTCTTGGGATTAAATTCTGTGGAGGAGATGAAAGGAAGCAGGGTTGAACAGAGACAGAAGCTGTGATATAGGCTGAATGGAAGCCTCACCTAACCCTGCAGAGAGAACTGAAGATGAGGCCATCCAGAATTGGGAGCAGGCTGATGGGCCTTAACACCTGCATGTTAACTAGTCATGCAGCACAGCAGGCCCTAGGAAGTAGACTGGGACCTCTTGAGCTGAAGCAACCTTGAAAAGAGCTGAAAGCTGAAGAACTGAAAGTTCTCTGCCAATCACAGCCCCAGTGGCTGAGAATGAATATTTTATTTCTGAAGAGGGGGCTTGTATAATGCATCAAAATGTCTGCCTTAAGTCTTGTCCTGAAATGCAATACATGCTCTGAACCAGGAAATAAAATATGGTTTCTGGGAATAGGTGGTGGAAGTGAAGGTGATTCCCTTCATTATTATCCTTAATAACCTACCTGCAGAGGGTTTGCTTCCCAGATCCTAACATCTCTGTGCTCTGCTGTTTTGGCTGTCATGGTTCCCAAGAAAGGAATACTTCCACTAGGAAATAGACAAAAACTTCCTTTTAACTAGAGGCTGAGACTGCTATCCAACCATGTCTGACTTTTTATGCCATTGAGATGACAAAGAAAAAGTTTCTGTGTTTCTAGAGAGATTGACTCTGATTATTAAGAAGAAATTGTGTTGCTTCTAAACAATGATGAGAGGGAGAAGAATGGACAAAATCTGAAAAGAAAAAGCCCAGTGAGTGAAGTCAATGGGTCACTCCCATAACCCAATCCAGAAAAGTCTACTAATAGTACCAACCATTCAGCAATTAAAGTTTTAAATCACTCTACAGGTAAAGAAATCTAACCAGCTAAGGTACTGGGGTAAGAAAAAAGAACATGGAATGGATATTGGGAGAAAGAATTCATGAATACCATGTACAGCCACATGACCAGTGTTAGACGGGGGGACAACTGTGACTAAATATTTTCCTTTCTTTATTTCAGAACACATCTATATTTATTAACTGTTTTCTCCCTATGTCTAATGTTTATTCATAGTGGTTAGCCTTATAAACGCATATTGCATCCAGAAAGGCATACTGCTGGAATGCAGCCCTGCTCTCTATAGAATGCCTGGGGGAGCAAGCCTGTGCATCAGAAGGCCGTCTTATTGAGCATGATTCTCACAGAAATGCTAAAATGTAGATTTCCAAATGGGTCACAAACCAAGTCTATACTGAGCTCCTATGACCTAACACATTGCAAATTCCTGTCCAGAGTCTAAGACACAGGAAAACTACTTTGTAAATTATCTTCTCTGTTATTCTTACTTGAAACATGAATCCGATAAGCAGGAAAAGAGAGAGAGAGAGAGCTCCTGAAATATTACTCACTTAACTTGGCTCCAACCATGTCATACCTTCTTCCTATTTCTATATTCATTCAAAGTCTCCTCTGCAGTAGTTCTATGTTGCTCTTAGTGGAAACTTGAAGTTCAACCTTTCTTTTCCCATCTATACTTTCTCCATCAGCAATCTCATCAGTGCTCGTGAATTCAATTAGGAATACAGGTGTTTCACAAATTCATACCTTAACTCAGACAAAACCATTCCTCTGAGCTCAACCTATTTATCCAATGTACTACTCAACATCTTCACTTGAGAATCTCCAAGATGTATCAGACACAACACATTAGGGCTCAAATTAATTATCTTTTCCTAAAAATCTAGTGCTCAAGTAAGTGAATTGAACCGCTATCATTCAGCTTCTGAAGGTAGGAACATAGATGTGATCTTTATTGCCTTCCCCAACACCTAACATGCCAAGTAACTTGTCCAGTTGATTCAGCTTTTTAAGTTCCCACATCTGCAAATTTCCACTGCCATCATCCTATTCCCAAGTGACAGGGATAGTATGGTGCCCTCAAAGAAGAGTTCTTGGACTACTACAATACAATTGGATTCCACAAGCTCTTTATCACTTCTTTATCATGTTCTTCTTAGCAGCAAGGAATATTTTTTTTCCGAATGAAAGTCTGATTTTACAATTTAAAATTCCTCAGTAAGTTCCATGTTTCTTGGACTTAAGCCCAACATTACCACCAACCATGAGGCTTTGTCAGGTCTAGGCCCTACCTCTCACACTCTAGCCTTCCCTGGATCACAGGCACATTGGCCTTCTCTCAAATCCACAAGCATCAGTCCTCTTTTCTGCTATAGGACCTCTGTGCACACTGCTTCCTTGTCTGGAACAAGCCTGGACCCCTGTCAGGAATTAGCCTTCACACATGTACACACACACATAAACACACATGCATGCATATGCACACACTCACATGATGCTGCTACTGCTAAGTCGCTTCAGTCATGTCCGACTCTGTGCGACCCCAGAGATGGCAGCCCACCAGGCTCCCCCGTCGCTGGGATTCTCCAGGCAAGAACACTGGAGTGGGTTGCCATTTCCTTCTCCAATGCATGAAAGTGAAAAGTGAAAATTGAAAGTGAAGTCGCTCAGTCGTGTCTGACTCAGCGACCCCACGGACTGCAGCCTACCAGCCTCCTCTGTCCATGGGATTTTCCAAGCAAGAGTACTGGAGTGGGGTGCCATTGCCTTCTCCACACAGTCACATACTTAATTCCTATTCAGGTTAATCCAATTCATGAGAATCTTTTCCTCAGAGGAGACTTCCTTAATGCCACACTCAAGATCAAAATGCCTGGCTAGGTACTCTCATATCACATGTTCATTTCCTTCATAGCTTTTAATTAAACAGTAATTTCTTTGGTTTTATTACTTAATGTCATCTTCCCCACTGGACAATAAACTCCACGAGGTCAGGGCCACGATAATTTTATTTATTGTACCCTCAGCATCTAGCAAATTATCTCACACAGAGGTAGCACTATCTAAAGGTTTGTTGAATAAAAAGTGGCCAAAAAAAGGCGGGGGGGGCGGGGCTCAAAGGTTTTTAGTCTTGAGAAATTTTCTAAGAGAAAGGAAAATGATTTTAAATTTATAAAGCACTTTTACACACATAATCTCATTTAGCTACACAAAGGCCTATTAGATGAACTGGCTACAATGCTTTGCCAGCTTACAAATCTCTGCTGCATGCAGTATTTGCACCCCTTCACTCCGGTCTTCCTAGTTCAAGTACAGACATTTCTGGTCTATGGCAAAATTGTCTTCCTGAAAAACCTCACTGGGGGAAAACAAGGTTGTGACAGACCAGTAAAAACTTATGAGATTATAATCAGAAGACAAAAATAATCATAGTTCTGTTAAATCCATGAGCACAGATGCTCATGGCACTGCTGGTATTTGCACCTAAAATCACCCTCAGTGCATCCTTTTCAATCTTATACCCTTGGGCTTGTGCTTCCTACTTTGAGATGTAGAGTCCTGCAGAATTCATTTCCAGTAGAGTTCAATCATATAAAAATTAAAAATTCAATCCAGGAATACGCATCTTCTCTGCCTTTTTTAACATGGGAGCAATGTGTCCTCAGCTGCTGCTCCTGCATTTGCAGCTTCTCTCAAAAACACCTCATGGCAGAAATTATCTTATTTTTGAAGCCACTATAGAAGAAAGCTGCTTTCTCAGATGAAAGGAAATCACTCTAAAGTGTTTGTCATCTGTTTCCTTAAAGTCTTCCTTATTGCTAAGGTTTTTTCCTCAACTCTGAAAAAGTTTATATCTGATGACTATAAAATATTAATATTGTGGAACTTACAATGGCACATCCTCCATGTTAAGCCAACATCATCCCCCATTGCCAATTTCATATAAGCTAATCCACATTAAAGAAACATGCATTTCAGCAGAACAAATAGTATAGTGTTCATTTACTATATCTCTGTTATGTGTGGCATTGGCAAGCTCATTTCAATACTGAAATTTTATCTCATTATCGAAAATGTCTCTTCAACTTACTACTATTTGCACAAAGAAATGCACACTCTAAAAACTGCAAATCTTTCTTATCAAGGTGTTTCATAAATGACGGTCAACCAAAAAATCTTTATGAAAACAGAAGACATCATTAAGGGTTTTGGTTTTTTTTTTTTTTCCCCTTTAATAGTTTAGTGTTGTTTTCTGAAGGCTGTATAGACAATTCAATAAGCATTAACAAAAGAAAACACCATTAGGGTAAGATTATCTGTATCACAGAATAAAACACCGCATTTTGATCTTCATTCAATTTATGAAACCACAATCTTCAAATAATATCATATACTAAGAACTGAGTCTAACTGATGTGTTCCACAATTTAAAGCTGTCATGCAGTTGACAAATAAGAAAAATCAAACCAGCTAGGACATATCCCTGTGAGCACAGTGCTACACACACTGGAGGTCAGTATCTTTCTACAAGGCATTTCATACACTCAGACATTTTACCTGACATATTATCCTTGACAAAATTGAAGGCATTTTGCTGTGCTTATTCTGTTGACATTTTGTGAAATATTCTAAAATGGAATCCTTTTTCGTGAGTTCTTCAAAAAAGGAAACTTAATTTTCTCAAAGTTTCTGTTAAAGTAAGGCAAAGTGAAATGGATTTTAAAATGAAATCAATGTATTTCACTCTTCTTTTAACCACAAAGTATATAACATAAATTTGCATAATATTATATATACACAAAGGAAGATAACAAATTTTTTTAAACTGTCTATTTTATCTTGAAGTATAGCCAGTTAACAATGTTGTGATAGCTTCAGGTGAATAGCAAGGGACTCAGCCATATATATACATGTATTTATTCTTCCCACATGCCCCTCTCATCCAGGCAGCCACATAATATTGAGCAGTTTCCTGTGCTAGAAGGTAGCAAATTTAAAATATCTATTCCACTCTATTCAACCACCAAAATAACAATACAAATATTTTTAAAAAACACAAAAATTATAATAGTTATCAACCTAATAAACTTCAAAGGCAATGGCAATATGAATAAAAGCAATGTGGATCCAAATCTCACACTCTTGGTAGCTCTCAAAGACAATGTGAAGAGCAACCATCAAAATGGAAGAACTTTGAGTGGTATATCTAATCATCTACTTGTAGAAGAGGAGATGGTCTGAAGTATGGATCCATGTTGATTGATGGGCAGAAGCTGGCTAGGTGGCAAGGGTCTTAGAAAAGTGTACAAGATTAATGACTTCACAGAATAGACACAAAGTGGTAAAATACTTCTATTGCATTTTTGTGCACAGAAATACTTATCAGAAGTCACTACAAAACAAATGAGAAGGGGAACCATCCTGTGAATGTCAGTCATCACAATTTCACTGCCACTGCAATATTTAATCTGTGAGGCCATGTAAAAGTGGCTATGGTGCTATGTGTAGAGGCAATAGATGGGATAACAGCATAGCTTTCTTATTACCACTGTTTATCTGGTACTATGAGTACCCTTTCTTCCAAACATGGAGAACCATGATGAGACATCTAGAACAACTATCCAGCCATCTGATGGCAAGATGATTGTCTTAAACTCCTCTCATTATGAAGAACATTTGGTCTACATTGAAATAAAGACCACCATTCTATCTGTAACACTGTCTGTGATCTTATGAAATGTTTCTATTTTTATTCTATTACTACATTCCAGAACTGATGTTATTTCAAGAAGATTTTCTTCTGACCCAAGACTGATATTATGACCAAAAAAAAAGTGAAGTTATCAGCTGACACCTGTGATATTTTCATGTATCATCATGAAAAATCAGATGACTTCACAGAACAACATACTAAATTATTGAAGACCCAGTTATAGTATCAGCTTGGAGGCAACACCTTGAAAAGTCAGAATGTTTTCCCACTGGAGAACTGGATATGCTATACGGTCTGGTGGGAGCAGCACATCTTAACATTACATGTAATTGCAAAACAAAAGTTTTCCATCACGATGCACAACTTTAGGTTTTGGGGGCTTAACTGTCTTAATACCCAAGGAAAGAATACTCCTGGAAGGGACCAAATTATTAGTTTTGCTAAATTTGAGGCTGATACAACTGTATGACCCTTACAAGCATTTTAGTCAGTTTAAGTCATGAAATAAATAGAAAAGAGAGAAAAGCAGAGTTATTATTATGTTTGAGTAATTATTCTTATCAAGGAACAATATTTTGTGCTACACAAAGAAAGTGGAGAAGCGCATTTCCTTTCTTTTAGCATGCCCAGTGGTAAAAGTTTATGGAAGACTAGAACAACCCAGCACAAGCAGGACTGTCAAGGTCCCTCATGCCTCAGGACTGAGTTGAAGTTACCCCAACCAACCCAGGTTAAAATGAAATTTTAAGAAAAAACTAACTAAGGTGCTGGCTTAGAGAAAAAGGAAACATAAAATAGAAAATGAGGAAAATACAAATACCAAGGATATCCTCATGACCATTTACAGAAACGAAGACTATAGGGGTTATATTCTTCTTTGTTCTTGACATTTTTTTTTTCATTTTATTTATTTTTATCAGCCACTTTCTCTCTTTCTTCTCTCTTCCTCTAACAATTTATATAAATTTGTTGTTGACAGTTAACTTGTAATTTAATCATCAGTTTAAATATGTCAAGGTAGAATTGTGACTAAAGCAAAACAAGAATAAATGTCACTCAGAGATGGTATAGGGCTAACTGGATTTTAGATCTTATCTTTTGGGGAAAGGACTTTACATATATGGAGAACAATTGTATTGCATTTACAGAAACATGTTGTTACTCTTTTAATTCTTATTTGAAATGATGGTTTCAACAGTTTTTTAAAGAAGGTTTAAGCTTGCGGACAAAGACCTTATCAGCTAACCCATCATTATTTCCACAGTATGCCAGTCTAGTGCCTAGCCTATACATAGCAAACTCCAACAATTACTGAAGATCATACATATGGAACCGAGATGATGGGTTGAGGAAAAGAATTTTCAATGAAATTAAGAAATCAGAAGCTCCATTGTAAACAAGACCAGAAACTACTGGCTTCTGGCACAAAACTGGAGTCTCACTTGCACGCTTTTACCACCAATTCCCCTATCAAAACTACCAGTCTATTACTTAATCAGTAGCTTTTGCTCTACAACTGACTGACTGACTGATATTTGTAATATTCAAAAAGTATCACACCAAGTTATCCATTAATTCACTTGATTGGAGAAACTATGTTTATCCTAATATTGATTAGTCTTTTAACAGTTTCAATTGCAGTTGTTATTTAGAACTCATAATTCCAGAATTTGCAGTAAGCTTCATTCAAGCTTGTGTATTTACACTGTTAGCTATATTTTATTTATGTGATAATCCTTACTGACCCACCAAACACATATATATTACATATATTACATAGTAAGTCTTAACCCAACCACTAACAGAATTATGCACACTTTTGATATCAGGATTAATTATGTTTTCATTTAATTTAACAACGTCGTTAATTTTGAGGCTTACCAGGTGGCTTAGTGATGAAGAATTTGTCTCCCAAGCAGGAGACCTGGGTTTGATCCCTAGATTGGAAAGATCCCCTGGAGAAGGGACTGGCTACCCACTCCAGTATTATTGCCTGAAGAATTCCATGGACAGTCCATGGGGTCACAAAGAGTTGGACACAACTGCATCACTTTCACTTTCATTAATTTTAGGCTTGTTAACAAATATTTTAACAATGTATCAGCATGACCAGATACTGTAAGAGAAGGTACATTTTAAGGTCACATAAAAGAAGGAGAAATGAGTTTAAAACTTAAGATAATAATACCGAGGAGAAATTATGTAAATCTCTACACAGTTGTGGCATTTGAAAATGAGAAGAGCAATTAAAAGTGTTTATGAGTCAGAGCTGCTGAGCTGAGTGACCATTTGATATAGGGAAAGAAAGAAAGAAAAGGGTTAGACTAGCATGACTCTCAGCTTTTCAGTTATGTCACGGCATGGATCATGCTGCCACCAGATAAATGAGCCTGGAAGGAGAAGGAGGTCAGTTTTGGAATACTATGCTTTAGGCATCAATACATTCAATTGCATTATATATAGCTCTCTGGATTGGAACTGATTTGAAAGTCATTGATGTTTACGTAGCAGTTAACATCATGTATTTTATGCATTTTCTCAACAAATGAAATATTTACTACTTGCTCTTCCCTTATCCAATCTGTTTTCTATATAGACACACAAGCTATACTGATCTGACCTCAAGAATCAAAGAGAGTGAAACAGGGCAGTGCACCCTGTTAGCAGAGTTCTGGGCTAGGTGCTGCTCTAGGGCTTGCACGTGGATAGGTTAGTTGCATTCTCTCCACACTCAAATCATAAGCAGCTCCTGAGGACCAATGCAGAGCAGTGAGCATGTGTCCTGGGTCCCCACTGTGCCAGCAGTTGAGCACCCCTCACTGTTCCACTACATGCAGTGCCTAAACATGAGAGCTGAGTCCAGCTCCAACCTCCACAACTGCCCAGACAAGCCCTCCTCTACCATTCTGGTATATATAGGGCCATGGAACACACTCCCTCCCCCAAGGTCACTGCTCGATCCATTGCCTGGACTTTTGAGCTCTGGCTCCTTCATGTGCCTATTAACATTCCCGAGTCATCCTCTTTTTCACATTATGCCCCAAAGAAGTGGGCACTCACCCTCTGACGGCTCACCAAGATGGTGTGGAGAGATGAGAACTGAGAGAAATATTATATTAGAAGGCAGAGAAAGAGGGGAACTGGACATGGACAACCAGAAGAGAAAATGATATTGATGATCAAATTGACAGTAATCTGAGTGCCTGAAGTGGGGTACAGTCAGTGGATTTAGAATTATGAAGAACCAGCTAAGAGGTAGAAAATATAAGTCATTTTTCTAGAAGCATTGTTGTTAGTCCTAAAAGGTGTAAGAAAAATTGCACAATACATATAATACCATGCAAGTTCATGAACTTTACTCATTGGAGATTTCCTGGGAACTGATTTATCTTTACTTCTATTTCTACTTCTCTTTTTTGTTAATTTTTATTTTTACTTTATTTTGCTTTACAATACTGTTTTGGTTTTCCCATACATTGACGTGAATCCGGGTGTACATGAGTTCCCAATCCTGAACCCCTCTCCCACCTCCCATCCCATATCATCTCTCTGGATCTTCCCTGTGCACCAGCCCCAAGCATCCTGTATCCTGTATCAAACACAGACTGGCGATTCGTTTCTTACATGATAGTATACGTGTTTCAATGCCATTCTCCAAAATCACCACACCCT
>SJYQ01004429.1:120119-155440 GCA_006410935.1 Redunca redunca
GTGTGTATGCCCAGCAGTGGGATTGCTGGGTCATAAGGCAGTTCTATTTGCGATTTTTTAAGGAATCTCCACACTGTTCTCCATAGTGGCTGTACTAGTTTGCATTCCCACCAACAGTGTAAGAGGGTTCCCTTTTCTCCACACCCTCTCCAGCATTTATTGCTTGTAGACTTTTGGATTGTAGCCATTCTGACTGGCGTGAAGTGGTACCTCATTGTGGTTTTGATTTGCATTTCTCTGATAATGAGTGATGTTGAGCATCTTTTCATATGTTTTTTAGCCATCCGTATGTCTTCTTTGGAGAAATGTCTATTTAGTTCTTTGGCCCATTTTTTGATTGGGTCGTTTATTTTTCTGGAATTGAGCTGCATAAGTTTCTTGCTTCTAATATGCTTGGTTGTCTGGTTTCTCATTCCATACAAAATTATTATGAGCAAATCAGAAGGGAGAACACACTAAGAATAATAAATAGAACATCACAATCTATCAAAAGAGAGAACTGAGGGGAAAAAAAGAACACCAAACCTCAAACAGAACAATCCAGCGTCATTTAGTATGAATATAAACCACTTTAAACAACTGACCCAGAGAAAAATCATTGCATTTCAGCAAATACAATAAATAATATTCACAAGATCAATCTTGGTTGTTAGGAAAATGAGAAACTGTGTTCAATGGACTCAATTTTAGAAGATTATAAAGTGAAAAATCCTTTATCTAAACTTTTTTTTAGACGTTGGATCCTTAGAAAGGTAGTATTCAATTACCGAGGAAATGCACACATACAAAACATGGTATTACCCAATGATACTGAGCAAATGAGATTTTACTCAAAACAGGACAGAAACGGTTACCAGTTATCAAACTCAGACTAAGACCAAATCAGCACTGAATAATTTTGAGAAAAAATTCATAAAATACTTTCTGCTTATTATTTTATTAACTGCTGAATTTTCAGTTAAACATTTTTCTTCATGTGCTAATTTTATTTTCTGACAACTTCTACTTCTCATTGTCATTATGTAAAGTATATCCTATACAGAATGTTTGGAGCAATGTTATTCTCTGAAATGGCCTTTAGTTTCTTTGAACTATAACCTCCAAGTCCATAGATGTGCAATACATAAATACTGATAAGTGGAGGCCCTCTGTATTCACTGTTCTGAATGTTCGCTCTCAATACTGACAGTTTGTTTCCATCTGCTGAGTCCCAACTTTACCTAGTCCCGAGCCCTCTAGCCCCAGACCAGCTGCTAGTAACAATGCTCCTCACACCAGTCCCACTTGTTAAAATAAGAATTAGCAATAGTGGAAATTAACAACATATTAACATTTATTGGAAGCTTACTTCTTGCTACAGCACTAAAAGAAAAGAATTGGTGGGAAAGTTTGTACTGGAAGAAAAGAAAAATCCGTGAAGAAAACAAATTATGCTTTATCATTTGGGCAGCATAGGTAAAGGAAAATTGATTATTGATTTATATCTGTGCTTTATAGAAAGGATTTATCTATCTCATAGCTAAGATGCACTCAGACAGGAGAAGGCAAGGGGTATAGGAGTCACTATGACCATTTCTTGTCATAGCAACAGTTTCTTTCCAACTGACATAATCTACAGTATGATATAGAAAGTTTTTGATTGATTGTGAAACGGCAGTCTCCACTCTAGGCTGAGTTAAAACTAGCTGGGAGTTTCAACTTGTAGAACATTCAAAATGAGTTTCCAGAACTCTGGGCACAGAGCATAGGAGACAGAACAACAGGAAAACTAAAGACTCAGTTACTCAGAGAGGGATACTGAACAGAGTAGAATGAAGGAGGAGAGACAAACCCAGGAGACACTGCATCAGGGAAAAGACACCCACTTTCACTTCACTGCCATAAACAGTTCCATTAATATTTTGACTACCCAATAAAAGGCCTTGTAACCCTGGGCATTTCAGCTTCATCCCTGCCTTTGCCAGATTCCAATCGCTTCAGTGCCTACATAAAGTTGTCCAATAACACAAGTATTACTGCTAACTTCCTTTAATATATTGTACTTTTCAAGGTTGCCCAGCCATGGTTATGCTCTCATGCTGTCATTTCTCAAGTGAGTTACAGTCTTTATTTTCCCTCTCACTCCCTCTGTTTTTGTCACCCAAATGCTGGGGTCTTCATGGTCTCAATACTCTCTGGGGAATAAGGCTGCTTTCCATCAGATACAAAGAAATGGAACTCCACTTGAAAAAGCAGCATAGCTTTTAGGTATTCATGAATCAAAAGAGCTAGTTATCCATAACTATTTAACCTGGAAAAGCAAGCACAGATGTACAAATGTGATATCAAGTAGGTGATTGGAAAAAAAAAAACTTCTAGAGGGGACTCTTTTTGGTCTGACGGTTACTAGAAAAATTGCAGTAGCAGAAAAAGGATCATGTATCCTGCTGCTGCTGCTGCTGCTAAGTAACTTCAGTGGTGTCTGACTCTGTGCGACCTCATAGACGGCAGCCGACCAGGCTCCTCCGTCCCTGGGATTCTCCAGGCAAGAATACTGGAGTGGGTTGCCATTTCCTTCTCCAATAAATGAAAGTGAAAGTGAAGTCGCTCAGTCATGTCCGACTCTTTGCGACCCCATGGATTGCAGCCTTCCAGGCTCTTCCCTCCATCACTAATAATATGCAGGAGTGAGTCAGAGAGACTCTGTTTGGATGAGGGCAGAGTAAACTGCTCAGAATCACCTTAATAAACAAGGCAGATGGCATTCACCAGCTCTTTGACCTTGGACAGGTCATTGTACCTCTCTGGGATTGTTTTATTATTGGGATATAGTTGCTTTACAATGTTGTATTAATTTCTGCTGTACAATGAGCGAATCAGCAATATGTATACATCTGTCCCCTCCCTCTTGGAGGTTCTTTAGTTCTTTGCTTTCTGCCATAAGGGTGGTGTCATCTGCATATCTGAAGTTGTTATTTCTCCTGGCAATCTTGATTCCAGTTTGTGAGTCATCCAGCCCAACATATCACATGATGTACTCAGCATATAAATTAAATAAACAGGGTGGCAAAAGAGAGCCTTATCATATTACTTTCCCAATTTTGAACCTGTAAGCTGTTCCATGTCCAGTTCTAACTGTTTCTTCTTTACCTGCACACTGGTTTCTCAGGAGGCAGGTAAGGTGGTCTGGTATTCCTATCATTTTAAGAATTTTCCACAGTTTGTTGTGATCCATACTGTCAAAGGCCTTAATGTAGTCAATGAAACAGAAGTAGATGCTTTTCTGGAAATTCCTGTTTTCTCTATGATCCAAATAATGTTGGTAATTTGATCTCTGGTTCCTTTGCCTTTTCTAAACCCAACTTGAACATCTGGAAGGTCTCAGTTTATGTGCTGCTGAAGCCTAGCTTGAAGGATTTTAAGCATAAGCTTACTAGCATGTGAAATGAGTGCAATTGTGCAGTACTTTGAACATTCTTTGGCATTGCCCTTCTTTGGGATTGGAATGAAAACTGATTCTTCCAGTCCTGTGACCATTGCTGAGTTTTCCAAATTTGCGGACATACTGAGTGCAGCACTTTAATGGCATCATATTTTAGGATTTGAAACAGCTTAGCTGGAATTCCATCACCATCACTACTTTTGTTCATAGTAATGCTTCCTAAGGTCCTCTTGACTTCATAATCCAGGATGTCTGGCTCTAGGTGAGTGGCCACATCGTTGTGGTTACTCAGGTCATTAAGACCCTTTTTGTATAGTTCTTTTGCATATTCTTGCCAGTGCTTCTTAATCTCTTCTGCTTCTGTTAGGTATCCTTATCATTTCTTCCCTTTATTGTGCCCATCTTTGCACGAAATGTTCCCTTGATATCTCCAATTTTCTTGAAGAGATAGTTCTTCAAGCACTCTGTCTACCAGATCTAATCCTTTGAATCTATTTGTCACCTCCACTGTATAAATAAGCATAAAGGATTTTATCTAGGTCATACATCAATGTCCTAGTGGTCTTCCCTACTTTTTCAATTTAATCCTGAAGGAGCTGATGATCTGAGCAAGTCAACTCCAGGTCTTGTTTTTGCTGACACAGAGATTCTCCATCTTCAGCTGCAAAGAAAAGTACAATCAGATTTCAGTCTGATCATCTGATGACATCCATGTGCAGAGTTGTCTCTTGGGTTGTTGGTAAAAGATGTTTGCTGTGACCAGCATTTTCTCCTGACAAAACTCCCTTAGCCTTTGCCCTGCTTCATTTTTGTAAACCAAAGTCAAACTTGCCTGTTATTCTAGGTATCTTTTTGCTTCTTACTTTTACATTCCAATCCCCTATGATGAAAAGAATATCTTTTTTTGGTGTTCATTCTAGAAGGTGTTGTAGGTCTTCATAGAATTGTTCAACATCAGCTTCTTCAGCATCAGTGGTTAGGGCATAGACTTGGATTACCCTCATGTTTAGCCTTGGAAACAAACCGGGATCATTCTGTCCTTTTTCAGATTGTACTTAAGTACTGCATTTCTGACTCTTTTGTTGACTATGAGGGCTACTCCATTTCTTCTAATGACCCATCACATATACAAAATGCCACTACCACCATTACTACCCCAAAACCAAATAATCAACTCTTCCTAATGGACAGAGGAAGAGTCCAAGGCCTTGTATTAATTGTTGGCCAGGAGCCTCTGATTGGCTCCACTTACCCTGCTTCTCTGCCTGGAGTAATCCTAATTAATGCCTTAATGTATGTTGATATGACTCATTTTTATTTAATTTCTATCTGTATATTCCTGAGCCTGTTTATAAGATATATTTGTTCTAGATATTTAGCTTCCTCTCAACTGATAACTTAATTAAGACTGCTGAATTTTTCACCTCCCTTTTTATATTCTAACCTTCAGATTTTTATTTTTTGAAAATCTCATATATAATAGGTCCTATATAAGCCTCTTTATTTTTGTTGGTTTGTGGTATGTTTAATGCATTTATTCATTCAGAAAACAATTATTGAGTGTCAATGATGTGTCAAACAAAGGGTACAGTTCTCATCAATGATCAAACAAGTGTTAAGTTTGCTTTTTCTCTGCCATTCCCTACTATTTTCTCTATCTCTGTCCCCCAAACTCCTAAGGATTTGAAAAAATATAGTTGCTCTCATAATTGAATACAGATACTTAACATGCATTTTTGTTTCAGAAAACACAACCTTCTTATGTTTCTTCCTTTAAAATGGATCACTAAAGCAGGTGCCTTCTAGTTCTTCTGATGGTTGTACATTTTGTTGGGGACTAACACAAGAGCTGAGTTTGATTCCAGACTGCTGCATACCCACCATGTAATCCATTGTTGCCCGTTCACTTCAGACCCTCAAAGCCCAGGCTTTTCAGTCTGCAAGAGAGCAAGAGCCATCATAAACTGGAAAGTGTGTAAAGGAGTTTCCAAGATTTGGACCCAAAGCCTGAGGCAAAAAGCAGAAGAAGCTAAGGTTCCAATGGTGTGAGACACATTCGCTCCAATCTGCTTCCTTGACCCACAGTCTAAAATGCAAAGGTGACATCTGCCCCCTTTGGAGATGAGGGGCCGTCTGGCTAAGATAACCACGGTGGCTCTAAAGGGAACTGAGCCTTATTGACCTGCATCTAAACTAGGTTGAATTGACTTCTGTCAAGTTGCCCAGCCACTCTAAGGCACAGGATGTGCTTCCCTGATAGCTCAGTTGGTAAAGAACCCACCTGCAATGCATGAGACCCTGATTCAATTTCTGGGTTGCAAAGATCCCCTGGAGAAGGGATAGGCTACCCACTCCAGTATTCTAGGGCTTCCCTTATGGCTCAGCTGGTAAAGAATCTGCCTGCAATGTGAGGGACCTGGGTTTGACCCCTGGGTTGGGAAGATCCCCTGGAGAAGGGAAAGGCTACCCACTCCAGTATTCTGGCCTGGAGAACTCCATGGACTGTGTAGTCCATGGCGTCACAAAGAGTAGAAAACGACTGAGCTACTCTCACTTTCTTTCCCTTTCTAAGGCACAGGAGTGACCATCGGGGTTAGACAGAATACAGGGTCCCCTCTTTGGTCCCAGCTGTGAGATTCAGCTGCTCTCCCTTTAGGGGAAGGAAAAGAGTGGTGGACCATGAAGGGACAGTGTCGGGTGTCCCTGGTACACAAGCCTCTTTGAATGCATTATCCCTGCTCGTTTCAAAAACATGTATGCTCGTTATTACTATCTCTCGCTGACAGTTAGGGAACCTAACTAATATTCTGCCTGAATTTCCAGAATGATGGCATTGAATCTGAATCCTAATGTGTCTGTATTCTGTTTTGTTTTGGTCTTTTCCACACTTCATAGTGAACTTGACTCTTTTCTCCTCTGCTTGGAATTTTACTTTTAGCTCCTAATATTCTCTGACTAAATTTATAGCAAGTCAAAATTTTTCCCTGACACAATGGGAAATAAGATTTGGGAGGGGAGGATTTTTTTGAGTAAAAAGGAAATAAGAATCACTCATACTCAGCATACAAAATTGATGTTTTGATCTATTTGCTTCTAGTATTCTAATATTGTCTCCATGTATAAACTTTTAAAACACACAAGTAATATATGAGGAGATTCTCTGTAAAAAATTTGAAGATCACAAATAAAACCAAAAATCTTATTTTTAGCTCAACAATAAAACCAAAGTCTTCATTTTCTGTCACCCCAATACTCAGCCCCAGCTTCCAAGACACTATAAGTTTGGTGTATATCTTCAAGTCCATTTTTATATTTTTGTGTAAATACATTGAAATGTATTATTTTGTGTATGATTTTGAATATAAATATATTGGGTTAACCAAAAAGTTCATTTGGGTTTTTCTGTACAATCTCACAGAAGAACCCAAACAAACATTTTGGTCAGCCCTATAGAACAGCGAATGTATTAATTTATAGTTTGTTTTTTAATTGAACAATTCTCCTTAAAGTTCTTGCATCTTTTGTTAGGTTTGTTTCCAGACACGTCATAGGTTTTATTGCCATTTTGAATGGAATTCCTTTTTAATTACATTCTCCATTGAACTATTGGCAGAACAGAGAGGCAATTGATTTTGATATGTTGATCTTGTATCCAGCGTCTTTGCTATCCTCTTATCACTTCTAAGAAGGCAGGCCTTTTACTACTGCCTTATTATACTTCCAGAGATACAGGGTGCCACATTTTAGTCCTGAAAACTGGACAGTTTGAGAAAGGTTCTGAAAATAACAAAATTCTACTACAATAACACTGTGATGTCCCATGCAGTTCTTGATAATGAGGATTGGCCTGTCATACTTTGCTGATTTTAGCTCTGTCAGACGTTACACACACAAGTATGCCTATGAGATAATTGCACTAAATTTCTTTCTGTGGTTTCTTTTATGTCATAGCACAAGTTAAGTCAATTTCCCATAGTAAGCAATTAACAAAGAAAAAGATGAACAAAAAGACTAATAATTGTTATTGAAGAGAAAGTGATGCAGTTAAAGCTTTAAAGTAAAATTACTTTTTATATATGCAGATTTTTATGCTAGTCCTAAATTGTTACTTTCGTTACTTCAAGAAAGCCAAAGGACTTTGATCACTTCTATCTGTGCAAAGTGAACCCATAGTACAATTTATCTGCCCATTTCAGTAGATTTAATAATTAATCATCTTCAGCTATGGAATAGATTCATCAGTGATGATTGTTATCAATCATAAATGCACAGTGTTAATAAATTGACTCTCCTTTTATTTTATTTTCCTAGTCTATGTAGGAAGATAAAATTCTACAAGCTAGGCTCCAAGTTAGGCAAGCTAGGTTCAAAATTCTCCAAGCTAGGCTTTACAGTAGGTGAAATAAGAATTTCCAGATGTTCAAGCTGGATTTAGAAAAGGCATAGGAACCAGGGATCAAATTGCCAACATCCATTGGATCATAGAAAACACAAGGGATTCCAGAAAAACATCTACTTCTGCTTCATTGGCTACTCTAAAGCCTTTGACTGTGTGGATCACAACAAACTGTGGAAAATTCTTAAAGAGATGGGAATACCCTCCTCAGAAACCTGTATGCAGGTCAAGAAGTAACAGTTAGAACCAGATATGGAACAACAAACTGATTCCAAATTGGAAAAAGAATACATCAAGGCTGTATATTGTCACCTTGCTTATTTAGTTTATAAGCTAAATATGTCACGTGAAATGCAAGGGTGGATGAAGCACAAGCTGGAATCAAGACTGCTGGAAGAAATATCAGTAATCTCAGATAAGCAGATGACACCACACTTATAGCAGAAAGTGAAGAGGAAATAAAGACCCAGTGAAAAAACTGGCTTAAAACTCAACATTCAAAAAAGTAAGATCATGGCATCTCATCCCTTCTCTTCATAGCAAATAAGTGGGGAAACAATGGAAACTGCGACAGAATTTATTTTCTTGGGCTCCAAAATCACTGCAGATGGTGACTGCAGCTATGAAATTAAAAGATGCTTGCTACTTGGAAGAAAAGCTGTGACAAACCTAGACAGTGTATTAAAAAGCAGAGGAATTACTTTGCTAACAAACATCCATACATGCAAAGCTATGGTTTTTCCAGTAGTCAAGTATGGGTGTGAGAGTTGAACCATAAAGAAGGCTGAGCGCTGAAGAATTGATGCTTTTGAATTGTGCTTCTGGAGAAGATTCTTGAGAGTCCTTTGGACTGCAAAGAGATCAAAACTGTCAATTCTAAAGGAAATCAATCCTGAATATTCATTGGAAGGACGGATACTGAAGCTGAAGCTCCAATACTTTGGCCACCAGATGCGAAGAGCCAACTCATTACAAAAGACCCTGATTCTGGGAAAGATTGAATGCAGAAGGAAAAGTGGATGACAGAGGACAAGATGTTTGAATGGCATCGCTGACTCAATGGACCTAAGTTTGAGAAAGCTCCAAGAGATGGTGATGGACCGGGAAGTCTGGTGTGTTGCAGTCCATTGCTGCAAAGAGTCAGACACTACTGAGCAACTGAACAGCAACAAAAGTCTATGTAGATTAACTTCTATAGAAAGCTGGCTTTTCTTCCCTCCTTCCTTCCTTCTCTCCTTCTTTCCTCCCCTCTTTGCTTCCTTTCTTTCCAGAGCATTTCACTGAAGTGAGAGGAAAACTGCCAACAAAAAATTCATTTTCAAAGGGATGAAATCTTCTTAAGGATTTTAAAGTGATGACTATGGATCTCTCCACACCCATCTCCTTCAGCTCCCAGTCAGATTTAGGATTTTCAAAACACTGTTGACTTGAACAAAGGACCACTTGCTAAATGCCTTGAAGGGAAATTATTTATTTCAAGGCATAGTGAATCTGAGCTCGCTCCAAACTCTTGAAGGCACTGAGCATATGATGGCACTAGGGCTCCACAGCCTTACACCATAGCACCTTTTTTTGTGAAAATTAGGATTTTTTTAAAGCACTTCCAAAACTTTAAGATAACTTTTTCATTCATAATGAACATTATAGAAAAAATAGGTGGGAAGAAATACAGTCTTGACATAGAGCTCCACCTCAAAGCAGGTAGTTTTCCAAACATTATAATACCTGCTTAAAAAATGCCAAATTAGCCATGATTTAACTGGTTTCCTTGCCCCCACTCCTACTTAAATAAAAGAAATTCATGAGGTCTTTGAGGATGGTGATTCAACAGCTTGAAGAGTTCTAAATAGTTACAAGTCAAAATATTAAGTCCTGAAGTTGCAAGTTTTTATTTTATTCTTACTTTAAAAACTCAGTAGTGAAAATAGATGATTAAGGCAGAAATTTAGTAAGTGGGTGCCCCTATGTGGTGAGTAATTATGCTCTTCTGGGTTATAGCCTGGCCAATAGGATCACCATAATTCACGCTATGTAATGCAACGTGAATCCTTCTATTCTAAGGCATAGATAAACCACAAGTAAAGGAAATCTGACATGCTTTGAATTATACACATTGGTCACTCTATAGGATCTGCATCCCATAATACTGTTCTTTACATTCAGACAAATAACAACTTATTATTAGTGAAAAGAACAATTTTTTTCTGGATCGTGGTTTAAAGTGGTATAAGTAAAAATATCCTAGAAGGATGTTTAGTAGCGTCTCTATATCATTTTTAGGTAGATAAGTGATAATAGCATTTTAAGTTTTTCCCATGACTAACCTAGACAACATATTAAAAAGCAGTGACATCATTTTGCTGACAAAGGTCTGTATTGTCAAAGCTATGCTTTTTTCAATAGTCATGCACAGATGTGAGAGCTGGACCATAAAGAAGGTTGAGCACCGAAAAATTGGTGCTTTTAAACTGTGCTGCTGGAGAAGACTCTTGAGAGTCCCTTGGACAGTAAGGAGATCACACCAATCAATCCTAAAGGAAATCAACCCTGAATATTCTTTGGAAGGACTGATGGTGAAGCTGAAGCTCCAATATTTTGGTTACCTGATGTGAAGAGCCGACTCACTGGAAAAAAAAAAAAACCCTGATGCTGGGAAAGATAGAGGGCAGGAGGAGAAGGGGACAACAGAGGATGAGATAGTTGGATGGTATTGTCGATTCAATGGACATGAGTTTGGGTAAACTCTAGGATATAGTGAAAGACAAGGAAGCTTGGTGTGCTGCAGTTCATGGGGTCACAAAGAGTCAGACACGACTGAGTGAATGAATAACAGTAATGCTTTCCCACAAGCTTAGTCACTGTACAGAAAGATATTTTCTTTCACTATAGTTTCACTCTTAATAGGAATAACAATAATCTACTTTGTCATATATGTGTCTTTTCTAAAACATTTGCCAACATGGAAGCAAAGTAGAATTATTCTCAGGAAGGATATTGAAACATACTGTGACTAGGACTGGAGAATAAGTTATATTCCTTAGCAGGAAACCTTGGAAGAATGCAGTGGTTTAATTGTAAAGTGTTCTTAATGTGGGAAAAAAAAAAAGAGATTAATGCTTATGAGTACATAGTTACAGTAATTCAGAAAGATTTAATCAGACCAAACATGTAATTTTCTTTTCTTAGAAGTGGAGATTTTAAAGTGCTTTAATTATTGGCCATACATTTATAATACTTTTTTTCCATGCTTAGCCTTTTACTGAAAATGTATTACTGAGAGAAGAGAAGAGAACGTGAGAATAGGAGCCGAGTGCTTTGGCAAGCAGAAACTCTTCTATAAAGAACATGGCTGTTGGGCTCTGTTCCATCCTGAATGCAAGGAAGGAGTTGAAACATACTTAGGGGAACCCTGCCATGCACCCTAGGAGGTAACTAGGATGATGACAGCTCAATGGCATAGGGTACACCTCCTAACAATGGCTTCTGACGGTGCAAGATACATTGGCTGCCAGCTGCCAGTAATCTTAAACTCACAATTTTACTCACAGGCATTTCTAGATAATGACCTTCTGCTCACTGATATGCTGCTGCTGATTGCCCTGAGCATAAGCAGGAAAGCATGCAAATGTAGAGGATGATTTTACATATCCATGGAATAGGCAGTTCTCAGAGCTACCTATTCTAAGTGGATTAGACAAAATCACCCTCTCTTCCTTGTGAGAAACCTTCCTTGTGAGAAACAACTCTTTGCAAATCCAAATTAGGAAAAAAAAAATTCTTTTTAAACGGAGATGAAGGTCTTTTAAATGGAGAGGAAGTCTGTGTAGTTTGAATAGCACCTGCCATGGTCTCTTGGGCCTCTTGTGCAACAGAGATGTTGGGAGGTAACAGAAAGGGCTTCTTGAGAATGGAGCACCAACTCAGTTCTGAAGCACTGAGACTGAAGAGATGCTACGGAACTTGAATCAGTCCGTTTACAAAGGACCAAAAGAATCTTTTGGAGGGTTTTTACAACACTGAGAAAGGGGAAGTTTCTGAGACTGACTGTGGTAGTTCAGGGACGTCTCAGATATGGATTCTCACAATCCCATTTGCCTATCTCTGTATCAGTTTGCAGACATGCCATATTTTCAGGATGGCACATAATTATGCACTAAATCTCCACATGCTAAGGTGAATACAATTACTAAGAGAGGGGAAAAAAACTTATAGAGGCAAAAGTTTGTCAAAAGACAGTTTTTAAAATCATTTTTGTCTTAAAATTCTACGAAAATTCTCTTCCTTAGAGAAATTCAACCTATTGTAGACAAAAATAAAATCCTTGCTCTGATCTTATCAAGGCAAAGACAGCAAGGAAGTTTTCCCAGGCTACTCTGAGGACAGCATTCATAAAGCACATTGAAATTAAGTCAGCAGTTGCTTAGTCATTTTGGAAGTTGTTCTTTTTTGTTTTGCTTCACTTGGTTGTCAAGGAGGAAAGAAATGCTATAAGAACTTTAGAGAAATAGGGAGAAACATGTTATCATTGTGTCAAATTACTTAGCTAAAAAGGATTCACTACTTTTAATGTATATTCATCACATCCTCTATGATGGCTCAAATGCTCTGGCTGGGGAATACAAACTACTGGTAATGTGCATTGGAGCTCTTCCTTGCCAACAGCATTAACTGTAATTAAGTGACAGATTGACAGCTACATATTGACGGACAGTATGGTGAAGATTCCTTAGTGTTACTATGTATAGTGTGGATGCATATTCACAGAATAATTAGCATATATAAAGCTGATAACTTCTAGTCTTGAATTTTTTCTTGTATCAATAAATACAATCAGTATAGTAAAATAGCCTTTCACAAATTAAGAATAATTCCATAAGTAACAACCTCTAGTCCTAACATTTGTATTCCTGGCTGTTTTAAAGTAGTAATGTAAATAAGCTATCTATTTTAAGAATTTAATTTAAGAATTAAATTTTAAAATGGAAAGCATTTTTAATCACACAAATATCAAACTTCTATGCACTAGGGTGGGCTCAAAAAGGACACACCTGCTCATTTTGCTAGTTCCTAATCTAGCAAACTAGTAGATTGGTGGAACAGATGGTAGTTGGTATTTCATGGGCTCTGGGGTCAAGCTGAAATGGTTTTAAAGTGCTCTACCACTTGCTAGCAAAAACTCTGGACAAACTATTCAATCAACTGTTCTTGTTTCTCCTTAGAAAATTGAGAATTACAATAAATACCTCAAAGGGTTTCAAGATGAGAGAATAATGTTAGTGAAGAATTTAGCATAGTATCTGGCACATAGTAGACACTATATAACTTACAGTTACTATCATTACTGAAACAGAATTAATAGAGATAAAACTCATTTTGATTATAAGAACATTATGAATGGAGTTGTTAGGCAGTTAGAATAGGGAAAAGGAGTCGAGAATGGCAGTGGCTAAAATTCAAAGAAGGGAAAAGCCCTCTAAAATAGAGCAAAGGAAGGTCCGAGGACCAGAGTGAGGACTTCAGGTAGAAAAAACAGCACCCCTGGCTAGCCAAATTTACATAAGGCAGGCTCAGGGGGAGGAGAAAACATATTTTAAAAGGAGCCAAAGGACCAGGGCTCTCTGTCTCTGTCACGTTCTCTCTCTCTCTCTCTCTTCTCTTCATGTCTTTTGGGTCAGCATGTTCTAATGCCTCTAGGATGTATTTTCCTTTATTTTCTAAACAAAACTGAGCTATAAATGGAGTTGTAACACGGTCTGTCCAAGAGCTGTGACACGCTGAGGGCTTTAACGTCCATTGCTTCAAATTTTTGTTGTAACGAGACAAAACCGAAGAAATTACACACTTCCCTGACAGATTCTATCAACCTTTTCCAAAATTATAATAGTGTCAGTAAACAGTTAATGCAGAATGCATCTTTAAATCCTCATTCCACAACTGTTTCAGTTTTATCCAATTCTCACTATATTTTTGCTGATCTTCAGTTTTGCCTTCCTTTACCAAGGAGATGCTGATATGGTCAAGAGAAGGGAATAAAACAAATACCCCACCCAAAATCATCACATTAAAACTTTCTATAAAATGGAAATTGACCACTAAGTGCTAATTTCACCCTGTTTTAGAATAAGGTTTCTTGTTTGGTTGGCTTTGTTTCTTTTTTTATTAGTTCAGGCATTTGAACAGTTTGTTTGGCATCTGAATGATTCTACTTCTATAGTAAATACAGTAGAATAAGTGTTTTGGATTTAAAATGGCTCCTGATTTCTAGACATTGGTATGGTTGGAATCAATGCTAACGATTCTTTACTACACAGTACAGTAAAGCATCTTCCTGTTACTGTAGAAATTTTATTAACAATGGCTTAAGTAAGTCAAGGCATATTATAGAACTGGTAAAGAATCTGCCTGCAATGCAGCAGATCCCAAATCAATTCCTGGGTTGGGAAGATTCCCTGGAGAAGAGATTGGCAACCTACTCCAGTA
Source organism: Redunca redunca (assembly GCA_006410935.1). Taxonomy (NCBI): domain Eukaryota; kingdom Metazoa; phylum Chordata; class Mammalia; order Artiodactyla; family Bovidae; genus Redunca; species Redunca redunca. Next base: position 134,417 of record SJYQ01004429.1, read on the forward strand.
TTCTTGGGTTTCCCTGGTGGCCCAGATGATGAAGAATCTGCCTGCAGTGAAGAATACCTGAGTTCGATCCTTGGATTGGAAAGATCCCCTGGAAGAGGGCATGACAACCCTTCCAATATTCTTGCCTGGAGAATCCCCATGGACAGAGGAGCCCAGTAAGCTACAGTGCATGAGGTTGCAAAGAGTTGGATGCTACTGTGTGACTAAGCACAACACAGCACTTTTAACTAGAAAACACTCCAAAATCCATAGTTTCATAATCTACCTGACCTTCTGAGGCTGTTTGTTCCAGATACCACAATGACTGGAAACTGGAACATCTAATGATACAAACTAATGAACTATGAGATTCAGTGTTCCTGACCACCAAGCAGGCAATGAATATGTCATTTGCTTGATCATACAGGTCATTGGGAAATGGTGAGGAGGGTGTTTTTCAGTACCCTTAATGTTCTACTTCATACCCTGTATATATTGTCAGTGCTCTAATCTCTTGAGATAAGCAATTTCCATTTTATAGAAAGTTTTAATGTGATGATTTTGGGTGGGGTATTTGTTTTATTCCCTTATGTATACTTAGTTTTCATTGACAGACTGCAAAACTCCTGTGAGTGAGTGAGTGAAAGTCACTCAGTCACGTCCATGTATGTTATTTATATTATTGAGTGACTAATTTGTTTCATTTTTCCATGTATTTTCATGAATCTTGGATTTATATAATCCTGAAACTTTGGCATGGATTTGAAATTAAAGTTTTTGCTTTGAATACATGCCTTGATTCAGAGAGAGAGAGAGATCCAGGCCTATTTTACTTCCTATAAAGTGGTCTACAGATTCAGTCATGTCCGACTCTGTGCGACCCCATAGACGGCAGCCCACCAGGCTTCCCTGTCCCTGGGATTCTCCAGGCAAGAATACTGGAGTGGGTTGGCATTTCCTTCTCCAATGTATGACAGTTAAAAGTGAAAGTGAAGTCACTCAATTGTGTCCGACTCTTAGTGACCTGATGGACTGCAGCCTACCATGCTCCTCCATCCATGGGATTTGCCAGGCAGAGTACTGGAGTGGGTTGCCATTGCCTTCTCCACAGATTAATTAGCTACTGCTAAATACACGATTCATTCAGTATATAGGTGTTCCTCTCTATCACCTCTATCTTACTTTTTGTGGACTTTCAAATCTTGACAGTACTGAAAAGAGATGGCTTTGTTCATTTCAAAATGCAAAAAGGAAGAAAAATCTATCGAACCATTTCACCTGAGTACTTTTCTTAGTATTTTGAATTCCATCTGTGTTGTAGTTTCTCACATGAAAGCAGACAGAGATGTATGCACTCTCAGACAAGTTTGACAAACAAATTAGAAGTTCACCCAGGGCTTTCCCTATAGCTTTTAAACAGCAGTATCAGCCAGGCTCATATTTAAACTATGGCCTTCCTGATATCTAAAACAATATACGTTATGACCTACGAACGTCTTTGTGCAGGTACCATGATTTTAAGTCTAGAAGAATTCAAACAGATAATCCAAAGCATGTGTGTTTGTTTCTCATAAAATTGTGTTGTATTTTTCATCTCCTGAAATAGTGTCTCCTGGAAAAACATGAAAATCATTGCAATGAAATCTCAGGACAAGCAACATCTCCATCTCACACAGCGATTAACATATTTTTAAGTATTTTGGAATGTGTAATTATGTGTAATTATCCAGTGTTATCAGCAAAGTTAAGGTTCAGAAACCCACAGCCATTTGCTCTGTGGTGAGCCTGAGGCAATTCAAAACGTCAACTGTGAATATCCTCAGCCTGCTATCAACCAGCAGGAAGTGATCTGAGCTTTGGAAGGGGACCTCAGAGGAAAAATCCCATGTTCCTTTGGCTTCACTCTCTGAAGCTCTAGGTAAGGCACATGATGAATAATCTATCAAACTTGACATAAATGCATTGGTTTTTTAAAATTAGTGTGTTGTGACTTGAACTGTTATACATTCTTCCATTCAATATTCAGAACAAAGAATGCATTTAGACATTTTTATTTTATTATGGTGAAAGAAAATTATAGTGAATTTATAGGAAGCAAGTATTCTCCTAATTAACAAAGTTTAAAATATTATCTCTACTGATTAAAAATGATATATTTTGATAAATAACCAGAAAAATACTGAATCTTAAGTTCCATAACAATTCATACAAAAGAGTCAAACTTTTCACTGTTTTGTATCTACTTTCAGAGAAGCTTCCCTGAAATGGTATTAATAACTTTCCTGTCACTACAGCTTGGATAGCTGTGAGGTTGAGATACTGACACTATGGCTTCACTACCCAGATAACTCTGAAGTGAATTTGATAATCAAAAATCTGGCTTGCCTTGGAACAATTTCCTCAGTTCATTCATATATGAAGTAAAAATAAAAAGGTAATATCATTTTCATGACAAGAATTCAAGGAAACAATAATTCAAAAAATGTGATGGTGAAGAAACATAAGGAAAGTGTATGCTAATCATTACTAAAATTGAGGCTGAATTTGACACCTTTCTGACCATTTTAAAAACCAAGCAAATATCTCTGTAAGGAGGCAAACATATTTTACCTCATCAATTTTCACTTTCATTAAGATATGATCAACTTCATCAGAGTTTCATTTCCTTTAATTTTCCTATTCTCCTCTTGCTCAGCAATTCTCTGAATTAGTGCTTCATTTCAAAATAACACCACTGTTCAGTTCAATTCAGTCACTCAGTCATGTCCGATTCTTTGTGACCCCATGTACTGCTGCATGCCAGGTTTCCCTGTCCATCACCAACTCCTAGAGCTTGCTCAAACTCATGTCCATCAAGTCTGTGATGCCATCCAACCATTTCGTCCTCTGTCATCCCCTTCTCCTTCTGCCTTCAATCTTTCCCAGTATCAGGGTCCCAACACCACTGTAAGCTACTAGAAACAGTTGATACTCCTCTATTTTCCCACACCTCATACCTTAATTCTTAAATTTTGAGTCAGCCTGTAATGTAAAAATAAGAGATGACCATCTGGTGGGATTAAGGAGCCTTGGGACTCTCATTCCTGACTTACACACAAACGCACATACACATGCATACACACCTCCCCAACACAGGCTGTCAACCACCAGGTCCCATTATGGTCTTGGGTAGCATACTAACATGAAAAAATGTCCATGAAAATCAACACAACAGGATCATTAATTATATATAGTTCAGTGTGCACAAGTACATTATTTTTAACAACAGAGTTTAAAGCAGTATATTGGGGTCCCTCGGCATCTATTGGAATGTCTATCAAGAAGAAGTCAGAGCTCAACAAGTTGGTGCAAGATACAGAAGAGCAAAAGTAACATAGATGACTTTAAAGTCTCAATTTTGCTTAGAGATGCACTAACACAAAATTGGGGCCAAGCAAGAGTTCAGCTCCATTCTCTGCCACAATGACTCCAGGACCCTTGGTCCTTGTGCCTATCACAGCCCTAAAATATTGTAGTACCTACCATGCATCATCTACATTCGTGTCTCTCTTACAGACTTACAGATGCTTTGCAGGCATAGTGTCTTACTTTTTAAAATAGCTGTCTTAGCACTAAATAAAGTTGACAGCATATAATAATTATCTAGAGTTTAATAAAAATAAAGATGTTTAGTCCTCCCCAAGACCCAATGAACTAATATCTACAGAAATATGGCCTGAGCGCCTATATCTCATAGCTCTAGGGATGATTTTGATATGCAGCTTGAGGGTAATTATGTGAAATAGATGTTGAATGAAAGAAATAGCTCTGTTTATATCCTTTTTACCTACTGTCTACACTGGGACAGAATTCTTGTGATACACAACACCAGGGGACCACCAGGCACATAAACCACAATGTGAATGGGACTCCTTGGATTTATGTGACACAGTGGCTCTGGAGTATACACAAAAGCCGTGGGTTTACATTGCTATTAAATAAAACTTTGCTGATGCCTCCAAGTCTTCAGTCTTTGCAACTTTAAAAACTTAATCACTAGAGAATGTAACTTGGTGCAGCCTCTATGGAGATTCCTCAAGAAATCAGAAAAAGAGCTACCATACAATCTAGGAATTATATTCTGGGTACTTATCTGAAGGAAATGTAAACACTAACTAGAAAAACTATATGCACTACCATGTTCATTGCACTGTTATTTACAATAGCCAAGACATGGAAGCAACCTACAAGTCCACTGATGAATGAATAGGTAAAGAAAATGTGGTAAATATATATAATGGAATATGATTCAGCCATAAAAAAGGAAGGAAATCTTGCCATTTGTGACAATATGAATGGATATTGAGGGTATTATGCTAAGCAAATACCATATGGTCTTACTTATATGTGGAACTTGTAAAAGAGATAACAAATGGGGATTTGCTGTATGTCTCAGGGAACTCAAACAGGGGCATGTATCAACCTAAAAGAGTGGGATGGGGAGGGAGATAGGAGGTAGGCTCAAAAGGGAAGGGATATACGTATACTTATGGCTGATTCATTATGAAGTTTGACAGAAAACAAAATTCTATAAAGTAATTATCCTTCAATTAAAAAATAAATAAATTTAAAAACTCAAGCTCATAGATACAGAGAACAGATTGGTGGTTGCCAGAGGTGATTCAAAATGGGTGAGGGGGTCAAAGGCACAAATTTTCAGTTATACAACAACTAAGCCCTGGAGATATAACATGCAATATGATGACTAATAATACTGTATTGTGTTTTTGAAAGTTACTAAATAGTAGACCTTAAAAGTTCTATAACAAGAAAAAGGTTTGTAACTATGAATGTTAACAAAACATTTGTGGTGATCACTGGCAACACGTGTATACAAATACTGAATCATTATACTGTACACTTGAAACTAACATAATGTTATATTCAATTTCACTTCCATTTTAAAATAATAATATATATTAAAAAAGAAAAAGTATTGCACGGTTTACTTATGGATCAAAAGAAAAGTTTTCCATGAAAATAAAAGGAACTGATCTTTCACCTCTTATTCTTCCCTCAATAATCTGAGACTACAGCAGAGTTACCATCTTATTTGGAACTCCTGTGAGAAAACTGCATCAGAGTCCCCTTCTAACTCTGTTCCTTTATGACATATCTCTTTCAAAAAACAAAACCAGCATTTTACCCAAAGCATTGAAGTCCTGGAAAATGGATTGCAGCTGTCATTTTGCTTGAGTAGACCAAAAGTCAACTTCCAAATGTAGTAGTGTGTTTGCAAAAACAGTAAATTGTGGCACTGACACTCATAAAATGTGTGGCATTGATGCTTGGAAGAATTCTCTTCTATAATAGAATTTGTGTTCTATTGCAAATACATCAAGTTTTGGGTGGGCATTCCAAAGGGGAGGGTCTCTGTAACTGCAGCACAAATTGCTTGGACTCGTATATTGTGGCTGGAACCATCCTCTCATTTTTCCTCCAGATTCTCCACAATACTACTTTTCTAACTTTACTGTTTTTACTAATTGCCTGAAAATCATGTTGACATGCAAATTCGGACTCAGTAGGTCTGAGGTTGCAATTGCAACCTGAGGTTGCAATTCTAACAAAAACCCAGATGATGCTGATGCTGTCTGCCCTCAGACCCCCTTTTGAGTAGAAAGTAACTGAAGTATTGAGTTAGCACATAAAGAACTTTACTAAATTCTCTCTGGAGTTCATAACCACATCATGATACCTAAGTACAGAATGTCTTTGTCCCACAAGGTCTTTTGAAAGTAATTTGAGAAGTTTTTGAACAAAAAGAAAAATTTCACAAACTGTTTTTCAGAGCCAAAGACTAATTTTTGTCATTAGCTTAGCATGATTAAATTCTAAGGGCAGAAATTAGGCAATAGCCTCAAACTTTACTTGCAGTATGTCCATTTTCCAACTGTTCCCTCTGCCACTACAGATTATTAAAAATCTTTATTGAAATATTAATTTGGGATGTGCATGAAAGAATTTCAAGACATGGTCCAAGGAAACCAGAACTCTTTCTACAGGAAAATATCCAGTACTTACTTCTAGGAAACCACTCTGGCAAACAGCAGGCTCTTCAGGGACATCAGAGCCACTCAGGGAGCAAGTGGAATAAAATGCAACAGAAACCATGGCACACAGTAAACATGCACAGCAGAATCCGTCCTTGACTCACCTTTGCTTTGACCGCCACCTTCAATATGCCCTCACCTTTGTTCCTGTCTTGGCATTCTTATTCCTGACTCTGAATTCACCCTTGTTTGCCTGACAACTTCAGATGATATTTATTAAAGTTTTATTGATGATTATACAGACTTACATTTGGGATGAGAAAGGTGAAACAGATATGTGGAAATTTTCTTCTACAGGTATTATTTTCTCCTTTTTGCTGAGAGATTCAGACTGAGGGCACAGAACTGATCAAAGTTTAGATGGTGGATGTCTTTTAGATCAAAATGCATCATGAATCAAAAAGTAATTTTGTACTGGCAATGAAACCCAGCCAGATGGATGCCCTAATGTATTAATGTTACTTCCCTGCATAATATGAAGTGGTTAAGCCAATAGTATAGATCCTGCTTTCCTCTGCCATGGCATTAAGATAAAATAAGCCCCACACTGTCTGACAAAACAGCCTCAAGGGAAAGAGATTAGAGAGAAGCTGACCCACTTTGATGGACAAAAGTGAGACAGGGAATTATTATACAGCATCCATATCCCTGGTTGGTTTTGCCATGATCCTTACCAGTCTGGTCAGTTAACCCCCAGGTAATTCACTGGTCTAGGAGAAACCAAGACAATTTTCCTAGCATCATCGCAATTCTAACACTAAAATTTGCATCCTGGAAACCCCCTCATCCTGGAGAAAACAAGACAATTGTTCATCCTAGCCATGAATTCTAAGTCTACTCTTCAGGCTCTACTTATAATGTGAAACACCTCTGCAGTTAAACTATGGTTCAGAAGGTGCAATTGAAGCCAGAGTTCCCAGGGGGTAGATACACCAATGAAAGTGTGAAAAGTGAAAGTCTTTGTGATCCCATGGAATGTAACCTGCCAGGCTTCTCTGTCCATGAAATCCTCCAGTCTAAAATACTGAAGTGATTAGCCATTGCCTTCTCAAGCTGATCTTCTGACTGAGGGATCGAACCTGGGTCTCCTGCATTGCAGGCAGATTCTTTACCATCTGAGCCACTGCACTTATACCACCATGATACTGTTCCTCTAGTGAGTTAACTGGAAGCTGGCCCATGGGCAGCACTCTGTAGCACGTTCCACTCTTGATATGACTTGCTTTGACATTCTGACTTCAACTCACACTGCCTCGAACACTGCCATAACCAGTTTTGACATGTCTGTGAGCTGACAGCTGGTTTCTATAATGACCACAGTCCCCCTCATCAGCACCAAGCTTATCTCCAGCTTTACCAGAGTCTGGTCTTATCTCTAGGGACCATTAATAGCAGAGTCTATTCTCACCCATGTGTACCTAGTCGCTTAGTCATGTCCAACTCTTCGAAGCCCCATGGACTATAGGTACCCACCAGTTTCCTCTGTCCATGGAATTTTCCAGTCAAGAAAACTGTAGTGGGTTGCCATTTCCTGTTCCAGGGGATCTTTCTGACCCAGGAATATAGCCTGTATCTCTCACATCTCCTCCATTGGCAGGCAGATTCTTTACCACTAGGACCATATGGGAAACCCACTATCATGACCCATGAAGGACTGCTAAGTCCTAACAAAATGTTAAAAATGAAACTTGAAGGACTCATTGAATTATAAAATATGTTGCAAACGGTTACATTAAAAGGGAGGCGGAATACAATGTAAGAATTGTAGGTTTTACTCAGATTCCTGTCCTTTTCTCACCAGCTTCACAAGGATGGCAGTCTTCTTTCACACATTCAACTAGTGTTTTTTGAGTCTCATGCTGGTCAAAGAGTTGTATCCTCTGTTTATGGTAGTGTGGTGGGAGGTACAGTTAGCAAAATATACCAGGGAAGCTTTTATTATTAAGCCAATGAGATGCCTTAGAGGGAAACAGGGATAACATTCTCATATCTACAAAACTCCTAAGAGACAATCTAGAATACCTCCTCACTGAAAATTCCAAGTACCAAACAAAAAGATTTAAGCTATATCCTCTGTTTCAGTGGTCCCCAACAGTTTTGGCACCAAAGATTGGTTTCATATAAAACAATTTTTTCAAGGACTGGGAAGAAGATGGTTTGGGGATGACTTAAGTGTATTACGCTTATTGTGCATTTTATTTCTATTATTATTACATCAGCATCACCTCAGATTATCAAGCATTAGATCCCGGAGGCTGAGGACCCCTGTTCCATGTCATCCCTAAACATACCCTAGCTTATGAGAATCCTCTCTCCATATTTTGGACACTTGGGTCATGCCACAAGGGCCCCCAGGCTCTTCCTAGTGCAGGAAATAACTGCTCTTAACATAAACCTGAGCAACCAGTTTGACCTAAGAAATATTAGTCCTCATTCCCATGAGTGTCTTTACCATAAACTGATTTAAAAGTTATAGAAGACATAATTCTAATCAAGCCATTTTTCCCCTTTGGAAAAATGTCTAGTTGTGAAATATTGCTGACTTGCCCCTTTCTGGATAACTATGTATTGACATTAACTTGTCAAACCCCACTGGTTAGTTCATTCAATTTTTTTGAAAGTTGGTATTCTCCTGAACTCCCTAGGCACCTACAACTTTGCACTCCTTCCTGAAGTCTTTTTCCTCAGGAGCCTAACAGTCATGCTAGGCTGAGTGATAACAAATGGTGGTGTGGTGCTGTGAACTAGCTTGGACCAGTGATCATATTTTATCCAATCCATCCCTCCCTCCCAGGTCTTCCAAGCACACACACACTTGCTCCATAACTCACTCAGCTAAATCTGATAGAGCAATTTCACTTTTCACTCCCTTTTCACTCCTGCCACCATGTCCCATTCACAAAGAGAGTGATACATTTAAAAGAAATATCTCACTTTCTGCAGAATAATTTTGAGCCTCATGCTACTGGGCCAGCAGCTGGCTATTTTCTGTTTCAGCTGTCCCCACCCATTTGCCACTCTGGCTCGCTGGATTGGTCCCAGACAGCACAAGACACAAATGATCCCTGCCCAGGTGGCTCTGACTTTACATCAGGCACGAGAAGCCCAGGGCTTCTAACTATGCTGATCACACCAAAGTACCCTGGCTTCTTAAGCGAGAGGTCCTGAATAATATAATTCATTTTTCATTTTAAAATGACTACAGAATACTTTAATTGGATACCAGTCTGCTGCAGCAACAGAAAATCTAATTCCTAAGCATAATAAAGACTTCTAAAGGTTGAAAAAATTCTCATCGTTTTCAGCAATTGGCATCCGGAAGAGGTCCCGTAAGGCCGTCTTGCTGAGGACCTCCATAACTGGTGAAGCAAAGCTACAATGAGTACCTCTTGGCACTTAAAGGTGCTCTCACTGCTCAAGATGGATCTGCCTTACACACAGTTTTATTCTATAGTGAGACCCCTGGGTGTTTACTGATGTGTTTGCCCTGCACTGACCAATTAGGAAGGAAATAACATACTGTAAGGGGAAAAAAAAATACTTAGCTCCTTAAGTGCTTCTTTTAAGACAAAAAAAAAAAAAAATGGGCATGCAGGAAACAAGCTACCAAGACAATGTCCTAAGATATTTTAACCTTCTTTTTGAGTTTTGTAGCAATTTCCTTTGACTCTATGCTTGTGTTTTCCAACTGAGCATTTTAAGAGCATTCAAAATTGATTTTAAAATACCTGCATGTACATAAAACCTGACATACCTTTTGTTGTGTGTGTTTGTGTATGTGCACATATATTGTAGAAAGAGCTAAGAATCTTAACACTATACCCAAGACCAAACAGGAGTAATATACTTAATTTCTGTCTTTTTATTCTGAAGATGTTGGTATGATATGAGGGATATACATTATTCCAATGCACTTGAAGCAAACATAAAAATAGAAAGGCACTTGTATGCTGAATTCTATATTTACTCTAACTTTAAAATTTGGATACAATAGTCTCCTTTTTATATTTTAAAACAAAAACCATGGAAATATTTATTTTAAATACATAAATATTTCAAACAGTTGAAAGTGCATCATATATTTTCAGAAAGACTATATAATATCACAGTCAGAAACATGAAGATGGGAGTCAAGGGTAAGAATCCTACTTTGGCAATTTCGTATCTTCCTAAACTGGGGCAAATTCAGTTCAGTTCAGTTGCTAAAGTCATGTCCCACTCTTTGTGACCCCATGAATTCCAGCATGCCACACCTTCCTGTCCATCTCCAAAGCCCGGAGTTCACTCAAACTCACGTCCAACAAGTCAGTGATGCCATCCAGCCATCTCATTCTTTGTCATCCCCTTCTCTTCCTGCCCCCAATCCCTCCCAGCATCAGAGTCTTTTCCAATGAGTCAACTCTTGGCATGAGGTGGCCAAAGAACTGGAATTTCAGGTTTGGCTTTATTTCTTCCAAAGAACACCTAGGACTGATCTCCTTTAGAAAGGACTGGTTGGATCTCCATGCAGTTCAAGGGACTCTTAAAAGTCTTCTCCAACATCACAGTTCCAAAGCATCAATTCTTCAGCACTCAGCCTTCACAGTCCAACTCTCACATCCATACATGACTACTGGAAAAACCATAGCCTTGACTAGACAGACCTTTGTTGGCAAAGTAATGTCTCTGCTTTTGAATATGCTATCTAGGTTGGTCATAACTTTCCTTCCAAGGAGTAAGCGTCTTTTAATTTCATGGCTGCAGTCACCATCTGCAGTGATTTTGGAGCCCCGAAAAATAAAGTCTGCCACTGTTTCCACTGTTTCCCCATCTAATTCCCATAAAGTGATGGGACCAGATGCCATGATCTTCGTTTTCTGAATGTTGAGCTTTAAACCAACTTTTTCACTCTCGTCTTTCACTTTTATCAAGAAGCTTTTTAGTTCCTCTTCACTTTCTGCCATAAGGATGGTGTCATCTGCATATCTGAGGATATTGGTATTTCTCCCGGCAATCTTGATTCCAGCTTGTGCTTCTTCCAGTCCAGCATTTCTCATGATGTACATAGAAGTTAAATAAGCAGGGTGACAATATACAGTCTTGATGTACTCCTTTTCCTATTTAGAACCATTCTTTTGATCCATGTCTAGTTCTAACTGTTGCTTCCAGGCAGATCAGGTGGTCTGGTATTCCCATCTCTTTCAGAATTTTCCACAGTTTCTTGTGATCCACACAGTCAAAGGCTTTGGCATATAAAGCAGAAATAGATGTTAATAAAGCAGAAATATATGTTTTTCTGGAACTCTCTTGCTTGTTCCATGATCTAGCAGATGTTGGCAATTTGATCTCTGGTTCCTCTGCCTTTTCTAAAACCAGCTTGAACATCTGGAAATTCACGGTTCACATATTGCTGAAGCCTGGCTTGGAGTATATTGAGCATTACTTTACTAGCGTGTGAAATGACTGCAATTGTGTGGTATTTGGATCACTCTTTGGCATTGCTTTTCTTTGGGATTGGAATGGAAACCGATCTTTTCCTGTCCTGTGGCTACTGCTGAGTTTTCCAGATTTGCTGGCATATTGAGTGCAGCACTTTCACAGCATCATCTTTCAGGATTTGAAATAGCTCTACTGGAATTCCATCACCTCCACTAGCTTTGTTTGTAGTGATGCTTTCTAGGGCCCACTTGACTTCACATTCCAGGATGTCTGGCTCTAGGTGAGTGTCTCTGATCACACCATCATGTTATCTTGGTCTTGAAGATCTTTTTTGTACAGTTCTGCTGTATATTCCTGCCACCTCTTCTTAATATCTTCTGCTTCTGTTATGTCCTTACCTTTTCTGTTCTTTATTGAGCCCATCTTTGCATGAAATGTTCCCTTGGTATCTCTAATTTTCTTGAAGAGATCTCTAATCTTTCCCATTCTGTTCTTTTCCTCTATTTCTTTGCATTGATCAGTGAGGAAGGCTTTCTTATCTCTCCTTGCTATTCTTTGGAACTCTGCTTTCAGATGCTTTTATCTTTCCTTTTCTCCTTTGCTTTTCACTTTTCTTTTTTTCACAGCTATTTGTAAGGCCTCCTCAGAAAGCCATTTGCTTTTTTGCATTTCTTTTCCATGAGGATGGTCTTGATCCCTTTCTCCTGTACAATGTCACAAACCTCCATCCATAGATCATCAGGCACTCTATCTATCAGATCTAGTCCCTTAAATCTATTTCTCACTTCCACTGTATAATCATAAGGGATTTGATTTAGGTCATACCTGAATGGTCTAGTGGTCTTTCCTACTTTCTTCAATTTAAGTCTGAATTTGGCAATACGGATTTCATGATCTGAGCCACAGTCAGCTCCTGGTCTTGTTTTTGCTGACTGTATAGAGTTTCTCCATCTTTGACTGCAAATAATATAAGTTATTTAACCTCTTTTGGCCCCATTATAAAGTGAAGAAGCACTAAAGAGCATCTTGATGAAAGTGGAAAAGGAGAGTGAATAAGTTGGCTTAAAGATCAATATTCAGAAAACTGAAATTATGGTATCCAGTCTCATTATTTCATGGCAAACAGATGGGGAAATAGTGGAAACAGTGTCAGACTGTATTTTTCTGGGCTCCAAAATCACTGCACATAGTGATTACAGCCATGAAATTAAAAGACACTTACTCCTTGGAAGGAAAGTTATGACCAACCTAGACAGCATATTAAAAAGCAGAGACATTACTTTGCCAACAAAGGTCCATCTAGTCCAGGGTATGGTTTTTCAAGTGGTCATGTATGGATGTGAGAGTTGGACTATAAAGAAAGCTGAGTGCTGAAGAATTGATGCTTTTGAACTGTGGTGTTGGAGAAGACTCTTGAGAGTCCCTTGGACTGCAAAAAGATCCAACCAGTCCATTCCAGAGGAGATCAGTCCTGGGTTTTCATTGGAAGGACTGATGTTGAAGCTGAAACTCAAATACTTTGGCCTCCTCATGTGAAGAGTTGACTCATTGGAAAAGACTCTGATGCTGGGAGGGATTGGGGGCAGGAGGAGAAGGGGACGACAGAGGATGAGATGGTTAGATGGCATCACCAATTCAATGGACATGCGTTTGGTTGGACTCCAGGAGCTGGTGATGGAAAGGGAGGCCTGGCGTGCTGTGGTTCATGGTGTCGCAAAGAGTCGGACACGAGTGAGTGACTGAACTGAACTGAACCTCATCTTTAAAATAATAACAACATCTGCTCCACTGGTGCTGTGAGGACTCAGAAAATAAACCACTCAACATAGTACTTGGCACATATTATGTGTTTAATAAAAAGATACAAATTTGTCAACTTTATCGCATTTTTATAACTAATAAGATATCAAGTATGTAACTGGCACCAAAAATATTTAAATTATATTTATGGATATTTATTGAGAACCTACTATGTTCCACATACTATTCTAATCACGGGAACTATAAAGAAAAATGTAAGCTGCTTGTTCTCAATAAAATCATCATCGGCATAAAAGGCTACCTGAATTATACTAAAAATATTCCTACCAAATAAACAAAATGAGAAAGTATAGATGACTCCCTTTCCTTTTCACAACTTTCCTTTAAACACTAATGCACAAAGACAAATGAAGAGTTTCAAGAGTGCTAGAAACTAATACTGACCAGTGATCTATGACACATTAGTCAGTGAAAGCGAAGTCTCCTAGTCGTGTCCAACTCTTTGCGACTGCACAGACTGTAGCCCGCCAGGCTTCTCTGTCCATGGGATTCCCCAGGGAAGAATACTAGAGTGTGTTGCCGTTTCTCCTCCAGGGGATCTTCCCAACCCTGGGGCTGAACCCCCGTCTCCCACATTAAAGGCAGACCCCTTACTATCTGAGCCACCAAGGAAGTCCTGGATACTAAGCAGGTCCATGACAGTCATTAAACAGAAAATGTGGCCTTAATTGAGTGAAAGGAGAAGAGGAGCAGATTCTACTAACAAACCCCACTGGGTACCTTTTCCTCTCTGCAAAAGCAGGAGAGCTACTCTATCCCCACACAGGGGCTTTCTAGGCTGGCCTGTGTTATTTCCCTGTCATTTTCTCTCACTTCTATGACCCTCATCATCTCCCAACTCTTTTTCTGGCTCTGCACATTGTTTAACTATCTTCAGATAATTTTAGACCTATGGAAGATTTACAAAGAGCAGAGAATTCCCATATACTCTTCAATCAGCTTTCCCTAATATAATATCTTGCATAATTCAAAAACAAAGTTAGGAAAATAACATTGGTATAATATTTTAGCTGTACTAGAGACTTTATTCAGTTTTTACCAGTTTTTCTATTAAAATTCTTTTTCTGCTTAAGGATTTAATTAATATTACATTAAATTGATTAAATTAGATAATTGGCATTGTGACTCATATTAAATAGCTGTTGTGTCTCCTTAGTCCCCTCTAATCCATCATAGTCCTTAGTCTTTCTTGTCAAATATCATCTTAATATTTGCTGAGTCCTAGTGAGTTTTCTTATAGTGTGTCTCTCCACTGGGGTTTATCAGATGCTGTCTCATAACCAGATTGTATCTATGACACCAGAGAGATAGCATGCCCTTATCGGTGCTTCATATTGAAGAATACATGATGCCAATATGTCTTAACTGGTGAAGTTAACCTTGGTCTCTTGAATGAGGTGGTGTCATCTAGTTTTCTTCACTGTAAAGGTACCATTTCCCCCTCTGTAGCAAGTATTTAGTTTGTATCCCTTATTTTTTATTTCTCATGTTAGAAAGTCCCTTAAGGTTCAAGCACAACCTCACAATAGTCATTCCCTAGATCATGGAGGTTCACATAATGTTGAAGCACCTAACAATGAAACAAAGGCATGCAAGTATTGTCTGAACTTTTTCAACTGCAAGTTACAGAAGCCCAGCTCAAAACAGCTTAAGCAAAAAGGGAATTTATTGGCTCACATAATTGTGAAGGTCAATAGTGAACTTGTTCAGAATTGTCAAGTCTTTGGGTTCAGGTAACACCATTAAGACTCTTCATTCAACTGTGCTTCTGTATTTATTTCATTTTGCATAAGTTCCCTCCACAAGAGGTAGAATATAATTGGCTAAGAATTCTAGATTCACACACTTTCAACCTGGCAACCCAGTGGATGAGGGTATTTCTTTTTCTGAGTATCCATATATTAATACAGTCACTGATTCTATTTGGCTACTTGATCTTTGCAAGACCTCTACTGAACAAATTTCTATGGCCTGTCGAATGGCACATATTGTAGGCAGATTTTTCATTTGTGCTTGTTTAAGATTTCCTGATATTTTACAATAAGCATGCCTTGCTCTCGAATTTATTCATCACCTCCACTGTGTAATTATAAGGGATATGATTTAGGTCATATGTGAATTGCCTAGTAGGTATCTCTACTTTCTTCAATTTAAGCATGAATTTTGCAATAAGGAGCTCATGATCTGACAAATGGATTTTAAGGATTAGATCTTATAGACAGAGTGCCTGAAGAACTATGGACAGAGATTTGTAACGTTATACAGGAGGCAGTGACCAAAATCATCCCAAAGGAAAAGAAATTCAAGAAGGCAAAATAGTTGTCTGAGGAGGCTTTACTCATGGCTGAGGAAAACGAAAAGCAAATGGCAAGGGATAAAGGAAAAGATATACCCAACTGAATGTAGAGAATAACAAGGAGAGATTAAAAGGCCTTCTCAAAGAACAATGCAAGAAATAGAGAAAAACAATAGAATGGGAAAGACTAGAGATCACTTCAAGAAAACTGGAGAGATCAAGGGAACATTTCATGCAAGGTTGGGCATGATAAAGGACAGACACAGAAGCAAAAGTGATTAAGAAAAGGTGGCAAGAATACACAGAAGAACTAAATATAAAGGTCTTAATGACCTGGATAACTAAAATGATGTGGTCACTCATCTAGAACCAAACATCCTGGAGTATGAAGTCAAGCAGGCCTTACGCAGCATTACTACAAACAAAGCTAGGGATGGTGATGGAATTCCAGGTAAACTACTTCAAGTCCCAAAAGATGATGCTGTTAAAGGGCTGCACTGAAAATGTCAGCAAATTTTGAAAACTCAGCAGTGGCCATAGGACTGGAAAAGGTCAGCTTTCATTTCAATCCCAAAGAAAGGCAATGCCAAAGAATGTTTGCAGTACTGTACAACTGTACTCATCCAACATATTAGTAGGGTTATGCTCAAAATCCTTCAAGCTAGGCTTCATCAGTATGTGAACTGAGAACTTCGAAATGTACAAGTTGGGATTAGAAAAGGCAGAGGAACCAGAGATTAAATTATCAACATTCATTGGATCATGGAGAAAGCAAGGGAATTCCAGAAAAGCATCTACTCTGCTTCATTAACTACATGAAAACCTTTGACTATGTAGATCACAACAAACTCTGGAAAGTTTTTCAAGAGATGGGAATACCAGGCCACCTTACCTGTCTCCTGAGAAACCAGTATGCAGGTCAAGAAATGACAGTTAGAACCAGACATGAAACCCAGACTTGTTTCAAGTTGGGAAAGGTGTAAGTAAAGGCTATATATTGTTACCCTGCTTAACTTATATGCAGAGTACATCATATGCAATGCTGGACTGGATAAACCAAAAGCTGGAATCAAGGTTGCTGAGAGAAATATCAACAACCTCAGATATGCAGATGATACTTCTCTAATGGCAGAAAGTGAAGAGGAACGAAACAACCTCTTGAAGAGGGTGGAAAGAGGAAAGTGAAAAAGCTGGCTTAAGATTTAACATTCACAAATCTAAGATCGTGGCATTTGGTACCATCACTTCATGGCAAATAGAAGGGGGAAAATTTAAAACAGTGACAGATTTTATTCTCTTGGGTTCCAAAATCACCATGGATGGTGACTGCAGCCATAAAATTAAATGACACTTGCTCCTTGGAAGAAAAGCTATGACCAAACTAGAGAGTATATTAAAAAGCAGCGACATTTTTTCGGTAAGTCATGTATGAATGTGAGAGTTGAACCATAAAGAAGACTGAGTGCCAAAGAATTGATGCTTTCAAACTGTGGTGCTGGAGAAATCTCTTAAGAGTCCTTTGGACTGCAAAGAGATCAAGCCAATCAATCCTAAAGGAGATCAACCCTGAATATTCATTGGAAGGACTGATGCTAAAGTTCCAATACTTTGGCCCCATGATGAGAAAAGCAAACTCATTGGAAAAGACCTTGATGCTGAGAAAGACTGAGGGAAGGTGAAGGAGGCAACAAGAAGGATGAGATAGTTTGATGTCATCACTATCTCAATCGACATGAGTTTGAGCAAACTCCGAGAGATAGTGAAGGACAGGGAAGCCTGGAGTGCTGCAGTTAATAGAGCTGCAAAAAGTTGGACACAACTTAGGGACTAAACAACATTAATGCAATACTCTTGAAATACACTTTATTGTGTATCATTTATTTGATGGTCTTTGAGGGGGTAACAGACTTTATTAGAAGTCTCTATTACTGTGATCTCCTATTGGAAACTACCACTGTGGCCCCTCTGACAGCTGCAATCCCTGAGAAGCGATGGTATGAGTTAACACTTGTAGTAGAACTAAGCACCCCTATGAGTTCTTCACTCCTTGATTGTCTGAAGCCTCTATTCCAGCATGATTTACCCTCAAAAGAAAAAATAAGTTTTCACTGGCTAGTTAACATTCAGTTATAGACAGAGATCACTGATTTTTTCATAATACTACTTGGTAAAGAGAATGGATAACCATTATATGAGGGGGAAAAAAACTCATAAGAAGCTTGAGGAGCCTAAAAATCTAGGTAGAAGCTTGGATCACCACAAATGTTCTTGAAACTATTACCTGGAACATAAAATAATTACTTAGCTTGAACAAACTAAAATTAGCCTATATACATAGCATATATATAGCCTATATACATATTCCTACCTGGAATATTCTAGGATAATTTAAGAGCCATTGATCTAATAAAAATGATTCAGTGGGAATTTTCCGAGCAAAGACAGTGATATATTTCAGCCACAGCAAAGCCAAGAAGGCATTGCGGCTGCTGCTGCTAAGTCGCTTCAGTCATGTCCGACTCTGTGTGAACCCATAGATGGCAGCCCACCAGGCTTCCCTGTCCCTGAGATTCTCCAGGCAAGAACACTGGAGTGGGTTGCCATTTCCTTCTCCAATGCATGAAAGTGAAAAGTGAAAGTGAAGTCGCTCAGTCATGTCCAACTCTAGCGACCCTATGGACTGCAGTCTACCAGCTTCTTCCGTCCAGTGGATTTTCCAGGCAAAAGTACTGGAGTGGGATGCCATTGCCTTCTCCGAAGAAGGCATTAGGGAAGCTTTTCTAACAACACTACCAACACACAGGGAAGATTATACATTTGCCTATGTATCCTGCACCTTTTTGTATCAAGAACAGGATGCTGACAATGCCAGACCTAGATATTTCATTCTTAATTATATCTCTGAGTAAAAATATCAAATCTTTTATAAAGTCAGCCAGAGTCTCTAAAACATCTGGTAAATTTAATAATGCATGGACAGGGAAAGAATTTTTAGACTCTCAAAACATAAACTGCATTGACTGTTAGACTTTTAATCCTCATTTCCCTCCCAAAAGTAATTGTACAGTAAAAGAAATAAAATCCAATGGAATCTCAAATGTTATACCTTTTGAAAATAAACAACTATACTCTGCAACAGCATGTGCATAACTTTATTCATTGTTACTAGTGGTTTCGAGTAATCAACCTATAATCTCAGTCTTATTTTATGTTTTCTATATGACACATGGAGATGCTTTGGGATCTGAACAAACTGGTATACTTGATACTCAGAGGCCAAACATGTCTGTGTTACAGTTCATTCAAATTCCTCTGGTTAATTTTGTAATTACTTTAATTAAGCATAATTAACAACTATGACTTAAAATAACTTTAATTAAGCTACCATAAACTCAAAGGGCACTGTGATTTTAATGGCTTCACAACAAATCTTTTGTTCTTGTATCTATCTCCTTGGATGCAGCACTTTATTTCTGAACTATTCCTTGCTTCAAGAAAAGAAATGGGACTAAGTTAATTTTTTATGATAAACCCACACTGAATTAAATTCCTTTTTGTTACCCTAATCATCTAGATGTTAAATTGCAAGTGATTTCAGGAGTATTGAGTTTATCAACTTTTATGAACTCACATAAAACTCATAGTAAATAAAACTCCAAATGCAGAAATCAGACAATTAAAGTACAAAACTGTTTTCTTACACAGGCATTCAATGACAGTGATTTTGAGGTTTTTCTCGGGTAAGCACCTCAGTTAAGTAGTAGAGGCAAATGTCACATGAACAACTACACTGTTCTCATTCCAGAGAGATCGCATGTCCTACATGCTCCAATAAAAGATTATTCTGAGTTCATATCTCACCTCTTTCTTTAACTTGCTAAGTGAAGCTTACAAGCTCTTTTAGCTTTACTTAAATTCCCTTTTCTTTAAAATGAGGATAATTCTAGTTTAAACATATATTGTGAGGATTCAATGTGATAAAATTTGACCACTACTTGTCACAAAATGGGCACCAAAGAAACGGTGGTGACTTTCCTTCTGCCTTCTTCATTCTTCTCTCTGTTATCAATTCATGACTTAGAATGGCTTCCAAAATAGGTGGAGAAAAATCGGACATGACTAAGGACAAACACAGAAAGTGATTCTTTGAAAAAATAAGTCAACCATTAACTACTTTATTTTCACCCTGACATATTTTTTTCTTTTTCGTGTTTTTGATCACGTGATTCTATGTGATGTGTTTTCTCCCTTTGAATTATCTCTAGCTGGTAAACTCTTTCTCATTGGTTAAGACTCATACAAGCTGTGATCACCTATCTTTGAACACAACTGTGGGCTCCACAGTAACCATGTGAACAGCCTGCTCCTCTCCATGTGAGCAGCCTCCTTATGGGCTCCTCTGAATGTGAACAGCCTGCTGCTGGAGGAAAAATGAGAGTGGCCTGGGAATAAGTCTGAGTTCCTAAAATATTGATTCCAGAAAACCCAAGCCAATCTATTCTGTCACTTATGTTCTATCCTGTGTTCCTTATTGTTTCTGTATTAGTTTGGTGGTAAAAGGGTGTTTAAAGGAAATATAATGAAATACGGACTAAAGGAATTAATGCATACAAACAGAAAGAGCATGAAAGTCTGATTTATTTCCTATAATCTCAGGGTTTCCTCTCATGCAATGATCACAAAGAACATAATAGCTTCAGTGCAAGCTTCGGGGCAGATGGGGAGAGAAGGCCGCCACTAGCAACTAATTTCAGCTTCCTAAACTCAACAGAGAGGTCGGAGATTTGTAGTACGAGTGAGTGAAGACCCCGGGTCCACCACCTCAAACCCGGCCCCGCCCCATCGGCCTGGCCCAGGCTGGGAGCAGAGGATGCCTTTGGAGGCGCAGAATCCGAAAAGGAGCCATCCCATGTTGAAGATCAGGAAGGGCGGCAGTGAGGAAATACCCCCTCATCCAAGGTAAGGAGCAGCGGCTGTGCTTTGCTGGAGCAGACGTGAAGAGATACCCCACGCCCAAGTGTTGTATAGACGGAGAACTCTAGAGGCTACTGTAAAAATAAAACTGAAAACCAGAAGCAGGAGGCTTAGGTCCAAAGCCTGAGAACATCGGAGAACTCCTGAATCCAGGAAACATTAACCAATAGGAGTGCATCAAACTCCTCCATACCTACTCTAAAACCAAGCCCCGCCCAAGGGCAAACAAGCTTCAGAGCAAGATATACCATGCAAACTCTCCAGCAACACAGGAACACACCCCTGAGCTTCTATAAAATAGGCAACCCAAAATTACTCCAAAACCATTGACATCTCATAGCCCATTACTGGTCTCTCCAGTGCACACCAGAGAGAAGAAACCCAGCTCCACTCACCAGAACCCTAACACAAGCCTCCCTAACCAGGAAATCTTGACAAGCCACT
>SJYQ01004431.1:0-53119 GCA_006410935.1 Redunca redunca
CGTAAGTGGCCCCCCATCCCCACCCCAGTGCAGGACCACTGTCCTGGGCCACATCCCCGTGCCTCTCTCCTGCACTTCCCTAGAGACCAGCTGCCAAGGGTTGCGTGTTCAGACTGCACCTCTCTCTCCCTTTCTCTCACTGCTCAAGGCCCTGGCACTCTTCTGGGGGTCTCCCCCAAGCATTCCCTGGAAATGAAGCTAGCTCTGAAGTCCCAAGAATCAGCTTCCATCAGGGTTTGCTCCCCAGTTGAGGCAGCTTGGGAGAATCTTCACCTGGAGCACAGGATGGACGCGTGTGTCCCTGCGACAATGAGTGCACACAATAGGTGGCACCTCCGAGGCACGGATGGCAGAGTGTGCTCACTCTGGTCCTCAGTTTCACGCTCCAGTTGTTTCCCAATTCCTCAGACTGAGGTTGGAAGTGAGAGCCACTCTCCCCTTGTTGCATAAGGAAAGACTACGGTCAAGAGAAGGACAGTGCCAGGACCCAGGCTGCCTTAGGAAGCCAAGCACCTGAGAAAAGCCTCTTCTGGGGTCTGGACTCTCGTTCTGCTATTGACAGGTTCCAGCTTCAGGTCTTCAGGGCTCCCAGGGCAGCTCATGGCCAACCTTCCCTGAACCCTGAGCAAGCGGACAAAGGAAGCCACCTAGTTGCCAGATCACAGTGTGCCAGCCCTAACAGGCTTGAGACACGCCTCAGCTCTTCATCCATTCAACCAGCATGTACTGAGCACCCACTACACACCAGGTACTATTTTAGGCATCGAGGATCAGCAGAGACTAAAACTAGACAGTCTCTCTCTACAGGTTATAGTCTGGTAGAGGGAGACAGTATGGCTTTATTTGTCTTGAGTGAATAGACAATAAGCAAACCCATGCTGTGAGAGAATTGTGGGGCCAGTGAAGGAGAGTAAGGCAGGGTAAAGGGGCAGAGCTTAAGAGTGGAGGAGATCAGGGGAGGCCCCTCTGCCAGGGACCATGAGAACAGAACCTTAAGGAAGTGAGCAATGTGTTTATCCAGGGGAGGAATGTTCCAGGCAAGAGGAGCAGGAGGGCAGAGGCTTGGGGCAACTGCATACTTACTGTATTCTGGGGGCAACCAAGGGGCCAGCATGGCCAGAGTTGAGTGTGAAGAAGAGGAGTGGGCTGGAGATCAGTCAGAGGCACCAGAGAAGCCCACAGACCAACAGGAAGGCTGGGGCTTTACTCTGAGAAAGGAAGCTCTCGAAGGAGTGTGAGCTAAAGAATGACATGCTCTGATCATATCAGAAAATGAAGTGTAGGGATGCAAGGTGGCCACAGTGAGATCATGTAAAGGCCACTGGAACAATCCACGTAAGAAGTTACTGTGGTATGAACTAGAAAGACAGGAGGACAGATGGATTTTTCTCCAGGGCTATGCCAGTCAGATTGGCTGACTCATTGGAAAAGACCCTGATGCTGGGAAAGACTGAAGGCAGGAGGAGAAGGGGAGGACAGAGAATGAGATGGTTAGATGGCATCGCCGATTCAATGGACATGAGTTTGAGTAAGCTCCAGGAGTTGGTGATAAACAGGGAAGCCTGGTGTGCTGCCATCCTTGGGGTCACAAAGAGTCGGACACGACTGAGCAACTGAACTGACTGACATGGCTAGATGAACCATCTAGGAAGTCAGTGTATCTAGGGAAGTCCAAGGGTTGAACCCTGGGGCATTCCAGCATTTCCAGCTCAGGTAGAGGAGAAACAACTAGTGAAGGAAGACTGGGAAAAGCACGTAGTGAGGAAGGAAGGAAACCATGAGTTTTCCTGATATCCTGAGACCTTTGAGAAACAGGGAGTGATCAGTTGAGCCAAATCTGCTAACAACTAAGCAAGGAAAAGAGTGCAGAGTGACCCCTAGTTTAGGTAGTCACTGTAACCTTAAGAAGAGAGATTCTGGTGGAGTTGTAGGAAGGGAAGCCTGACTGGAAGGAATTCAAGAAATTAAAGAGAGGGAATGGAGACAAGGAGCTCAGACAACTCCTGCAAAGGTTTCCCTAAAGGAGGAACAAGGAAATGAGGTGGTAACTGGAGGGGAATGTTGGGTACAGAGTGCATGTTTGTATGATGACCAGAATAATCCAGTGGAGAGTGAAACGCTGTTCAGTAGGACAAGTGCAGGCCGTGAGAACAGTGAGCAGTGAGTGGGCGTGAAGGGCTAGGGACCTCACGCCTATCTATGGGGTGGGGAGCTTAGCCTGAAGAACCCCACTTGGTCTCATTCCCAGGCACCCAGACTTGAGTGTCTTCTCACACAATCTCATTCCTAGGCTGCTTTCTGCCTCCTTCACCCTGGCTTTGACTGCTGTATATATTCCCATTCATTCCTCAGAGGGAAGACAAGGTCAGATCTGTTCTTTCTTCCCTCTCCCTGAAGCATCTGATCCAGCTTCCTCCCCAGACTCAACGATGTACTCGCTGCCTAAGACCTCAGATCTTCCCTCCCCGTGCCATCCCCACTGCTACCTGCTGCCACCTTGATTCAGATCTTACCTTTCACTGGGACTATTAAAATAAGCTCTCAACTTCCCTCTCTGCTTTTGGTCTTAACCCAGTTCCAAGGCCATTCTCTTGCCTCCTGACATCTTTCTAAACTACAACACTCTTCATACTTCTAATTCCCCACTCTCTAAGGAATGAAAAGCAAACTCATGGGCATGAATCTCAGGGACCGCATGATCCAGTCCCCATGTGTCCTCTGTCATCTCATACTGTCTTTTCCTGCAAACAAATCTGCATCTCACACTTAGTCACATCAAACTCCTTGCTTTTCACAACTCTAGGCCTTCACACGTTCTGTCTCCTTTGCTGTGGTGCTGGCTTGTCCACTTACACATCTCTGTGGCTCCTCCGTGGTATCTTTCTTGACACTACCCCCCTCACCCAGGTGGAGAGGTGAGATTTGATGCCTGGAAAAAGTCTGACTTGGGACTTTGTAACATTTTATTGGACTGTACAGTTTCATCACCTGCCTCCCTCACTAGACTATGTACCAGTGAACCTACTTGAAGGTGGTGATGGTGTCTTGTTAACCCCAATATCCCCAGCTCTTTGCATGGCATCTAGAATTTAGTAGGAATTAATACATCTGTGCTGAATGACTGACTGAACGAATTTAAAAAAATAATTAAAACCTAGGTCTCCTTATGACTCCCCAGGGTATATTGCTCACAAATTTCCTCACCCCCCTCTTTGAGCCACATGACCCGAAGAACACCACAGAAACGTACACAAAGCACTCGATGCAGCCCAGCATGGCTGTCAGTCCCCAAAGCCTCCTCCCGCAAGGCAAAAATCGCACTCTAGGCCAAGAGTCCAGAGACCTGGGTTTTGCTCTTGTCCTGGATCCCTCACTTTCTGGATGTGCTCATGAGCAAAGTCACCTAAATTCTCTGAGCCTCAGGCTCTTTGTCTATAAAACAGTGGGAAACACTTGCTCTGAGTATCCTCACATACTAGCTGTGTGACTAAGGTGATGTAAACTTTAAAAGTGTTTGAACACCTATAACAGTCCCATGAAGACAGAAGAAATATAAAGAAGTAAATACAAAACAGCTAGAGGACACTGAAGACTGATCTTATCGCCGCTTGCTCTTTACGCTAACATCTCGGAGCCCGTTCCCAGGAAGGCAGACACGGTGAAACTGGGCCCTGTGCCACTGCCCCAGCCGCAGGCGGCCATCTCTGCTGCTCAGCACAGACGTGGCCACCACACTGTGGCACAGGACTGGCCAAAACCAACATGACGGGAGAGGGACGAAGATGAACAGATACAAGGAAAGAGAAGAAACGGGGAGATGCAAAGGCAATGTAACAGAGGAACATAAGCGCACACACACAAATGTGTAAGCCCAGTGAGTAGGACAGAAAGGGCATCAACTAAGGTAGAGAATAAGAAACAAACTTAGAGAGAAAGCAGTGTGTGTGTGTGTGTGTGTGTGTGTGTGTGTATACACAGACACACAGGCACAGGCAGAAAGTGAGAGTTAAAGTGCAAAATACATGTCCTTCCCTCTGGCACTGTTTCACAAGAATATGACCCAGCCCTTGGGTTAGTGAGCTGGGCCATTCTCCAGTAACATAGCAGGAAGTATTCATGACAAGGTGCACAGCATTTATTGTCAAGGTCACCCAGGGACTTTGTGGGAGGGAAGGCTGTCTTTAGCCCTTGATGATAAGACTGTTCTCAACTCAGCATGCTCTGGCCACAGAGCTCCTGAAGTATTAGTATCAGGAAGAGGACCAACTTGGGATAACTTGGAGAAGGTTTCTGGAGTCCAGGAAATAGCCTCACAGGTACTGAGATGGGCTGTGGGTACCATGACGTGGTAAAGAGCCTCTTGATGAAAGTGAAAGAGGAGAGTGAAAAAGCTGGCTTAAAGCTCAATGTTCACAAAACTAAGATCATGGCATCCGGTCCCATCACTTCATGGCAAATAGATGGGTAAACAGTGGAAACGGTGGCGGACTTTATTTTTTTGGCTCCAAAATCACTGCAGATGATGACTGAAGCCATGAAATTAAAAGTTGCTTACTCCTTGGAAGAAAAGTTATGACAAACCTAAACAGCATATTAAAAAGCAGAGACATTACTTTGCCAACAAAGGTCTGTCTAGTCAAGGCTGTGGTTTTTCCAGGAGTCATGTATGGATGTGAGAGTTGGACTATAAAGAAAGCTGAACACCACAGAATTGATTCTTTTGAACTGTGGTGTTGGAGAAGACTCTTGAGAGTCCCTTGGACTGCAAGGAGATCCAACCAGTCCATCCTAAAGGAGATCAGTCCTGGGTGTTCATTGGAAGGACTGATGTTGAAGCTGAAACTCCAATACTTTGGCTACCTGATGTGAAGAAATGACTCATCTGAAAAGACCCTGATGTTGGGAAAGATTGAAGTCGGAAGGAGAAGGGGACGACAGAGGATGAGATGGTTGGATGGCATCACCGACTCAATGGACATGAATCTGAGTAAACCTCAGGAGTTGGTGATGAACAGGGAGTCCTGGCGTGCTGCAGTCCATGGGGTCACAAAGAGTCGGACACGACTGAGCAACTGAACTGAACTGAACCATGACATGAGCCTGTCTGCAGGTGAAGGTCACTCAGGGCCCAGCTTCCACTATGCCTAGTACCTACTAAGCAGGTATCTAACCTGCTCCCAAATGAAAGTGCCTTGGAGTTGGTCAACCACCATCCCAGGCCTGCTCACCTGAAGTGGGCCCTGTTGGCTCAGTACACAATGGCGTGCTCGCATCACTATGTGACCACCCCAGCTCTGGAGATGGCATGCTCACTGCACTCCCCCAGGACATATTCTGGGGTACTCAGAAGAAGAATAGGGAGGAGGCCTGCCAGAGTCCTGTCTCCAAGTCTGGAAGTTTGTTCCCCAGGCCAGAGCAGGGGCTCAGCTCAGTAACTGACACCCCATTCTGGGACGGAAGTTAGAAAGAGGCTGACACTCACAACTTGACCATCCTGCTCGCAAAGCAGCTTCATCTCCAATGGCTGGAAGACCTCCAAAGGGTCGAGGACAGCCTCATCTCCACGTGGGGCTACAACTGGACCACCAGGCACAGAGCCTCCTAAGTCAGCCTCGGTTTGTCGGGGTAAGCAGAATAGTGAAGCGAAGTCATCCAGTTGTGTCCGACTCTTTGCGACCCCATGGACTGTAGCCCACCAGGCTCCTCCATCCATGGGATTTTCTAGGCCAGAGTACTGGAGCGGGTTGCCATTTCCTTCTTCAGGGGATCTTCCCGACCCAGGGATCAAACCCGGGTCTCCTGCATTGCGGGCAGACGCTTTACCATCTGAGCCACCAGGGAATCCAGCAGCTGAGCACAAACTGAGTCCCCTTTCCACCTCTAGGAAGCACACCTATCTGCCTGTCACCTGGCTCATTTCTGCAGAAGCACAAAGAGGAATGGTGAGCTCTTCTCTGGGAGGAAATCAATCCCTAGTCCTCTGTGAAGTAGCCGCACTGAATAGAGAGTATTTACCAGACATAAGCCATCTCTGAGACAGGTGAAAAATGATGCCTTATGAGAATATCCCCAATGCCCTAGTCCAGCAAAAATGGAACTGCCATATAACGCAGAACCAGGCACCATCCGAAGCCAAGAAGGGGAAAAATGTAGTTCCAGGAAAACCTGCTAAAGATATTTATGATGGTTTTAAAACAGAGTACCCAAATGACATGCCTGCTGTCAAAATGACCCCTAATCTTGAATCTGGGCTCCGAGATTGCTTGACCAGTAGAATATGGTAGAAATGAACCTGCACCACTTTTCAGGCCCAGGCCCCAGGAAACCAACAGCTTCTGCTTCCAGTCTCCCAGGCTGTGAGGAAGCCCAGGTCATGTGGAGAGGGTGTTCTGACTGACAATCCCAGCTGGGGTCCCAGCAACAGGCAGCATCACCCCCCAAGACGTGTGAGATCAGACGACTCCAGGAGACACCAGCCCCTAGCCACTGGGTCGCCCTAAGCCTTGAAGTCTTTCCAGCTGAGGTTCCAGACATCATGAGCAGCAGCAGACATGCGTGCAGTCTCTGTCTGAAACCAGCTCATCTACAGAGTCTGTGGGCATAATAATATGGCTGTTTGACACTATGAAATCTGCGGTGGCTATGTGGCAATAGACAACGGGCACAGATTTTGGTACCGAGAAGCGGAGCGCTGTTGAAACAAAAACCTGGAACACTGACTGTGGGACTGAGGCATGGCTACTGGGGATGGTGGTCAAAACAAAATAAAGAAAATGTTAGAAGCTAGAGATAAGGGGACCCTCATAATATTGAAAAGTCAGGTAATTCTGTCACCTGTGGTAACATGGAAAATAAATGAGGTGAACTAGCCAAAGACATTTCCAGGCAGAGTGCTGAAGGTGCCATTTGACTCCTTCTAACTGTCACTAGTGAACGAGAAAAGAGATGAGCCAAACAGGAACTGTTCAGTTTTCCAGCAAAATTTAAAGGAAACATAAATGACAAACAGCTTTCAGAGTTAGAAAATAAAACTTGTTTCAGTCTCTATCTCTAGGCAATAAAAAATTCTCAAATTAGGAAATGGCTTCCAGACTGTGGTGACAGTTACACTCTGTGTGTGTGTCTGTAAACTCATCAAACTGAAATGTTTAAACTGGATAGTTTATAATACTTTAATTATCCCTCAATAAATCTTCAGAAAAGAAAATCTAGAGTGGGACTGCAAGATGCTTTGTCAAGACCTAAAAAATATTTAAAGTGCTGCCTCATTGAATCTTTTTGTTTGTTTTTTTTTGTGGACCATTTTAAAATTCTTTATTGAATTTGTTAAAATATTGCTTCTTTTTTTTTTTTTAATGTCTTGGCTTTTTGGTGGGGAGGCATGTGGGGTCTTAGCTCCCCTATCAGGGACTAAACCCATACTTCCTGCACTGGAAGGTGAAGTTTTAACCACTGGACTGCCCGGGAAGTCCTAGCCTCATTGACTCTTACAGACAAAAGGCCTTCTAAGGATCTTAAGGGTGAGCCATGCAGATTCTCTAAATTATAAAGCTTCTGAGACTCTTAAGAACAATTGTCCCATAGCATCTCACCAGGAAAAGTCCACTTATTCACCTTAGGAGGTACTAGACGTGCCACTCGGAGACTCTGAACCAAGGGTTCTAAGAATGAATACAGATGGGGAGGGAAATCCTTCCGAGCCGAGTGGTCAGGAAAAGCCCTGCAGGAAATAACATTTGTATCCAGACTGGCAGAATTGTCAGGTTTTGTAGGAGCGCAGTGAAGGATAAAAGCAGAAACAAACATCAGGGCTTCTAGGGAAAGCCTTTCCAACCAGGTCGAGTTTGATGGTGTCATAGATGACAGTAGTTTCTGAGCAGGGAGAGCCCAGTTGTGTTTACAGGGAGATGAATGTGGTGGTGAAATAAAATAACAGAAGGAGCAGGAGAGCTAGGCGTGCATTCTTCCCACTAGCTTTGTATCCTTGGGGAGTACCTCCTCTTCTCTGGGTTTGTTGCCCAAACTATCAAACAAGTGGATGAGACCAAATGAGCTCTAAGGTTCCTTTTCTTCTCTCTTTCTCAGAGTCAGTGGACTAAATGGAAAGGGAATCCAAAGTTAACAAGACCTGCACTGGTCACCCATTTGTTTGATAGTTTGGGCAGCAGACACAGAGAAGAGGAGGTACTCCCCAAGAACACAAAACTAATAGGGGCAAGAACACACACTTAGCTCTCCCACTCCTACTGTGGGTGTGTGCGTGCTAAGTTGCTTTGCTCAGGTCCGATTCTTTGCAACCCTATGGACTGCAGGTTGCCAGGTTCCTCTGTCCATGGGATTCTCTAGGCAAGAATACTAGAGTGCGTTCCCATACCCTCCTCCAGGGGATCTTCCTGACCCAGGGATTGAACCCAAGTCTCTTATGCCTCCTGCATTTGTAGGCAGGTTCTTCACCACTAGCACCACCGGGGAAGCCCTATTCAGTTCAGTTCAGTCACTCAGACGCGTCCGACTTTTTGCAACCCCATGGATTGCAGCATGCCAGGCCTCCATGTCCACCACCAACTCCTGGAGCTGACTCAAACTCATGTCCATAAAGTTGATAACGCCATCCAACTATCTCATCCTCTGTCGTCCCCTTCTCCTCCCGCCTTCAATCTTTCCCAGCATCAGGGTCTTTTCAAATGAATCAGTTCTTCCCATCAGGTGGCTAAAGTGTTGGAGTTTCAGCTTCAGCATCAGTCCTTCCAATGAAAATTCAGGACTGATTTCTTCTAGGATGGACTGGTTGGATTTCCCTGCAGTTCAAGGGACTCCCAGGAGTCTTCTCCAATACCACAGTTCAAAAGCATCAATTCTTCAGTGCTCAGATTTCTTTATAGTCCAACTCTCACATCCATACACGACTACTGGAAAAACCAAAGCTTTGACTAGACAGACCATTGTTGGCAAAGTAATGTCTCTGCTTTCTAATATGCTAAGTTGATCATAACTTTTCTTTCAAGGAGCAAGTTTATTTTAATTTCATGGCTGTAGTCACCATCTGCAGTGATTTTGGAGCCCCCCAAAAATAAAGTCTCTCACTGTTTCCATTGTTTCCCCATCTATCTGCCAAGAAGTGATGGGACCAGATGCCATGATCTTAGTTTTTTGAATATTGAGTTTTAGGTCAACTTTTTCACTCCCCTCTTTCACTTTCATCAAGAGGCTCTTTAGTTCTTCTTCGCTTTCTGCTGTGTGGTGTCATCTGCATATCTGAGGTTATTGATATTTCTCCCAGCAATCTTGATTCCAGCTTGTGCTTCATCCAGCCCGGCATTTCACATGATATACTCCGCATGGAAGTTAAATAAGCAGGGTGATAATATACAGCCTTGACATACTCCTTTCCTGATTTGGAACCAGTCTGTTGTTCCATGTTCAGTTCTAACTGTTGCTTCTTAACCTGCATACAGATTTCTCAGGAGGCAGGTCAGGTAGTCTGGTACTCCCATCTCTTTAAGAATTTTCCACAGTTTGTTGTGATCCACACAGTCAAAGGCTTTGGCGTAGTCAATGAAGCAGAAGTAGATGTTTTTCTGGATCTCTCTTGCTATTTCAATGATCCAACAGATGTTGGCAATTTGATCTCTGGCTTCTCTGCCTTTTCTAATCCAGCTTGAACATCTGGAGGTTCACGGTTCACACACTCTTGAAGCCTGGCTTGGAGAATTTTGAACATTACTTTGCCAGCATGTGAGATGAGTGCAATTGTGTGGTAGTTTAAACATTCTTTGGCATTGCCTTTCTTTGGGATTGGAATGAAAACTGACTTTTCCAGTCCTGTGGCCACTGCTGAGTTTTCCAAATTTGCTGGCATATTGAATGTAGCACTTTCACAGCATCATCTTTTAGGATTTGAAACAGCTCAACTGGAATTCCATCACCTCCACTAGCTTTGCTCGTAGTGGTGCTTCCTAAGCCCCACTTGACTTCACATTCCAGGATGTCTGGCTCTAAGTGAGTGATGATCACACCATCGTGATTATCCGGGTCATGAAGATCTTTTTTGTATAGTTCTGTGTATTCTTACCACCTCTTAATATCTTCTGCTTCTATCAGTTCCATACCATTTCTGTCCTTTACTGTGCCCATCTTTGCATGAAATGTTCCCTTGGTAGCTCTAATTTTCTTGAAGAGATCTCTAGTCTTTCCCATTCTGTTCTTTTCCTCTATTTCTTTGCATTGATCACTGAGGAAGGCTTTCTTATCTCTCCTTGCTATTCTTTGGAACTCTGCATTCAAATGGGTATATCTTTCCTTTTCTCCTTTGCCTTTCACTTCTCTTCTTTTCACAGCTTCCCAGGCCTCCCCAGACAGCCATTTTGCCTTTTTTGCATTTCTTTTTCTTGGGGATGGTCTTGATCACTGCCTCCTGTACAATGTCACAAACCTCCATCCATAGTTCATCAGGCACTCTATCTATCAGATCTAGTCCCTTAAATCTATTTCTCACTTCCACTGTATAATCATAAGGGATTTGATTTAGGTCATACCTGAATGGTCTAGTGGTTTTCCCCACTTTCTCTAATTTAAGTCTGAATTTGGCAATCAGGAGTTCATGATCTGAGCCACAGTCAGCTCCAAGTCTTGTTTTTGCTGACTGTATAGAGCTTCTCCATCTTTGGCTGCAAAGACTATAATCAATCTGATTTTGGTGTTGACCACCTGGTGATGTCCATGTGTAGAGTCTTCTCTTGTGCTGTTGGAAGAGGGTGTTTATTATGATCTGTGCGTTCTCTTGGCAAAACTGTTAGCCTTTGCCCTGCTTCATTCTGTACTCCAAAGCCAAATTTGCCCATTATTCCAGGTGTTTGTTGACTTCCTACTTTTGCATTCCAGTCCCCTATAATGAAAAGGACATCTTTTTTGGGTGTTAGTTCTAGAAGGTCTTGTAGGTCTTCATAGAACCGTTCAACTTCAACTTCTTCAGCATTACTGATCGGGGCACAGACTTGGATTACTGTGATACTGAATGGTTTGCTTTGGAACAAACAGAGATCATTCTGTCATTTTTGAGACTGCATCCAAGTACTGCATTTTGGACTCTTTTGTTGACCATGATGGCTACTCCATTTCTTCTAAGGGATTCCTGCCCACAGTAGTAGATATAATGGTCATCTGAGTTAAATTCACCCATTCCAGTCCATTTTAGCTTGCTGATTCCCAACATGTCAATGTTCACTCTTGCCATCTCCTGTTTGACCATTTCCAATTTGCCTTGATTCATGGACCTAACATTCCAGGTTCCTATGCAATATTGCTCTTTACAGCATCAGATTTTACTTTCATCACCAGTCACATCCACAGCTGCGTGTTGTTTCGCTTTGGCTCCATCTCTTCATTCTTCCTGGAGTTGTTTCTCCACTGGTCTCCAGTAGGATACTGGGCACCTCCCAACCTGGGGAGTGGGAAGCCCTATTACTCAGCCATAAAAGGAATGCATTTGACTCAGTTCTAATACGGTAGATGAACCTAGAGCCTACTCTACAGAGTGACGTTAAGTCAGAAAGAGAAAAACAAATATCGTATATTACTGCATATACATGGAATCTGGAAAGATGGTACGGATGAACCTATGCGCAGGGCAGCAGTGGAGACGCAGACACAGAGAACAGACTTGTGGACACAGAGGGTAGGAGGGGGTGGGATGAACTGAGAGAGCAGCACTGAAACATACACATCACCACATGTAAAATTAGATAAGCAGTGGCAATTTGCTGTATGACACAGGGAGCTCAAGTCCAGTGCTCTGGGATGACCTAGGGGGTGGAATAGGGTGGGGTATGGGAGGGAATTTCAAGAAGTGGGGGGACATATGTATACCTATGGCTGATTTATATTGATATAGGCAAAAATCAACACAATGATGTAAAACAATTAAAAATAAATAAATTTAAAAAAAACTAAGTTAATAAGACCTATTCTGAAAAAACTGTAAGGACTCAAATAGCATGTAGCCTATGCTCTGTGAGGCTGATCTCACAGCCATCTAGACAACTGGTCAACAAACAGTCTTCTGGATACCGGGTATCATTCCAGGCTTGGAGGAGACAGTAAAAAGCCAAAGTCCTTGACCCCAAGAAATCTATACTTCTATAGTCACCCAAGTTTCCCACACATACATCCAGAGGCGAGGTTCCTAAAAGACAATACCAATAGCTTGTATTTTTAAGTTATAATGCCTGCAAGCTGGAGTTTCACAGTAAAGAAGCTGTTGAGGAAATCAGCAGGCGTGACAAGTCTTCTGAGAACAGCCCCTGCTGCCCACCAAGTCTTACAGCACAAGTGAAATCTCCTGAGAGGACCAAGTGGCAAAGTTTACCCCGTCGAGATGGCTGAACTAGCTCTCAATACAACGCCTTTTTGTTTGCAAGTCACTGAGCTGCTTCTAGTCTCACCCAGGTCATCAGCACCAACATCATAAAGCCTGACCTCTAGAATTCAGAGGAGCTTTGAGAATCTCAGCTCCCACCCCCAGAAATGGATGCAGCCAAATCTAAATAAGCTGGAGGGGGAGTAGCCCATGGGAAGGGAAAGCAGCTAAGGGTGAAGCATCATGCCCCTCTGATCTCACTGACAAAGAGAAAGGGAAGCTTGCTCCAGGAGACCCAAACATAGTAAAGAACAGAACTCTGGTGGTCAAATGAAAGGTTGATTTCCTCTTCCTACATATCTTACCAAATCAAGAATGGGCTATAAAGGAAAAGGAAGATAATAAACTAGCAAAACACCCATAAAAAGCTAATAATGCAATGGAATCTAGGATCTTTAACCCAAACTAGCTCAGTGGTGCCACCAGGTGAGGTCTTATTCAAATTAAGGATAGAGCCTTGAAAATAACTATCTTGGCACTTCCTTAGGGTACCATCTGCCCTTCCCCACCAGTTTTCCATGCCCCAAAGTACCCCTGCCCCCAAAGTTAGATACAAAGTCTTCTCCATATCATCAGGTTCCTTTGCCTCTATGTGGATGATGTGGACAGAGATCCCTAAAGCTGCCAGGGCTCCAAGGCCCCAGCACCCTTGCACGCCCCAACCAGTCACACCTGGGAGTTTTTTCTCACTGGCACTCCTGAATGGGCAGTGATCAAAGGGCCCCAGGTCCCAGGCAAATGTCTATTAGAAGGTCCGACCAAAAAATCTGGGTGCCAACGTCATCGATCCAAACTGTAAATGCCTTGAAAGAAAGAAAATGGATCCTTCCTTTGTGTCCCTCAGTGTCCACCACAGAGCCTGGCACCTAGAAGGAGAGCCCTCAGCGTTGCCTGACAAATTCCTAGATGAACTGGTGACTTACTGCCCTACTCAGCCCAAAGAACAGCCCCAGACGTGGCTGCGGGTAGAGGCAGCCACCAGATGACACCACCAGATGACAACTGTGATGTAACAACTACAGCCCAGCAGGAGCCTCTGAGACAAGGCCTGTGACTCCCTGCCAGAAACCGAGGAAAGTAGGGAGGGAAGCGGAAATGTGGCACGAAGGAAGGGAAGTGAAGACTGAGAAGGGAGAAATGCTTTTTTTAGGCACATCAGAGACTCAGATATTTACAAGTACCATCCATCATGTTATGACGGCAAGCATGCTGAGAAGCTAAAGGAAGAGGGATTTCTAAAAATGTATAAAACATGTAGGGCTGTACTCCAAATAGAAACTAGGGTGCCTGTCAGCAGTTCTGATTCAGCTTTGTGACTTTATGTAAACAATGCATCTCCCATCCCACCCACCCANCCCACCCACCCACGAAGCGGAAATCAGAAGAAGAAACAAATACTTAAAGGAGCTGAGGGCTGCTGGGTACGGTAATTTCTAATTCAGGTTCTAAGTATACTATTTCTTTTAACTTAAGAATAAAACAGTAAAATCACAAATAATGCTTCTTTCACCCCTACAGTCTCATATAAAAAGGACGGGGACCTTCGCTGCCAGTCTCCACCCGCCAACTCACATTCACACTGCAGAGGAAGAAATGCCCCCTGACTGGCCAGAGCCCGCCAAGTTGTTCCCAAGAAGCAGATCACAGGGGACAAAAAGTCTAGGACCCAGGCCTGTTTCTGCCTCAGCCACCAACATGCCCTGGGAGAGTTCAGTTTTTCTATCAGCTTTACCCATGAGGTTGCTGGTCCCTGCCATCCTCAGCCTCACCCTGTTCAGGGAAGCAAGTATGCCAACAACTGTAGTCCAGGTTAGAGAGTGTGTGGGCAGAGAGTCTCCTTACTGCTCTTGTTGCTACAGAGCAGATAGTCAATTTGTCTATCTGAGCCCCAAACGCTTATGTATTTAACATGTCAGAACCCACCAGTTTCCATTTAGTTGGTACAGTCCATCCAGACCATTTCCACTGGGACCAAACTCTGCACGATGGTGTACAGAATTCCTCTTGCCTCCTTCAACTCCAGCCACTCCCCAGGGGCTACAGCTTGTGCCCCTCTCTACCAACCACACCTGGATTCCAGCTCTGAAGGAACCAAACATCCACCACAACCTCTGGGCAGACCTGAGTGTGTGCCACTCCACCAGACTCAGTCTGGCACTGCACAGTCCCGCCCTCTAGGAAGCCACGAGCCCAATCCCCATCTAAGATGAGCATCCTTCTCATAGCTACCCATTCCAGCAGCTGAGGTTCCAAAGCCAAACCCATCCAGCTGAGATTCAGATGAAGGGGCTATGAAAGGTATGTGGCTTTCGTAAAAGAGGTTCTTCAAGGAAATCAGCATCTAGCCTAGGCCAAGACCTGAGAAGCCCTGGGGACAGTTGTACCTTTAATTGCCAGCTCTGGAAGCTTCTATCCCATTGCAGAGATGGAGCTAATATTTAATAAGTGTTTTTTTTGCTAGGCACTATGCTAAGCACTGACATTATCATCTCATTTAATCCTCAAGGAAACTCTGGGAGACAGGTACTATTATTATTTTACAGATGAGGAAGCAAAATTTTAGAGGACATAAGAAAATGTCCTGAGATCTCACTGTTTGGTCAGTGGTTAAAGTTTGGCCCAGATGATTCACCTGGATGACTGTCAGAATCATGAGGATAACCACACACTTGGCCGCAGTCCTATCCAGGACACAGGGCGTTAGGTGTCCTTTGATTCTACCCTCTACCGAGTTCCACTGCCCCAGGCAAC
Organism: Redunca redunca; assembly: GCA_006410935.1. NCBI lineage: Eukaryota > Metazoa > Chordata > Mammalia > Artiodactyla > Bovidae > Redunca > Redunca redunca. The sequence goes on from SJYQ01004431.1 coordinate 15,167, forward strand.
GTTCCCCGACTCACCTGCTCAGAGTCCCCCGAGGGGCCTTAGTGCCTCCAGCTCCGTGGGTGATGCTGGAATTCTTGTTGGCAGTCATGGTCATTTCTGCTCTCTGCAAACACAGAGCCCTGCGAAGAAGACAAGACCAATCAGCCAAGTTTCCATGGGTAGCCCAAAGCACCTCAAACATTCCCAGATGACCTCCAGAACTGCCAGCAGGGTTTCTGTGGTGGGAGCGGGAACCACTTTCCCACATATATTTAATTTCATCTGTTACAGCTTGTGGGCCTCAAGGCTTCCCTGATCTGGATTGGGGAAAAGTCTGTGAGCTAACAAATAACTTCTCACTTCACAGAAAATGCTTTTTTAAAACTCCATTCCCATCCAGCTTCTTCTCGTTACTGAAGTTAAGAGTTTCCCAACTTTCTGGCATGCCATACAGACCTTATGAATTTTGCCATATTTGTATACTTCCTGAACAATCATTTATTCAGTATTTTTCTTGAATCAACTTGCAACTGATGAACTGGTCTTAACTCCATTCTAAACAATTAACCACTGACAAATATTTACTGAGTACCAATTTCCTGGACACTGCCATCAGCAAAGAATAAACCCAAGTCTCTGCTCTCAGGGAGCTACAGCCTAGCAGAGGGAAACAGACAATAAGCAGCCACATCTCACATGTGTGATATGTAAGTGTAGGCCTGTGTGTAATATGGATAGTGGTAAGTGGTAGGAAGGAAAAATGAAGCAAGGTAGAGGAAAAGGAAAGAAGATGTGCCATTTTAAACAGGATGTTCAGGGAAGAACATCCTAATAAAGTGCCACCTGAGTCAACACCATAAAATTATGAGCTATCATATTTTTAACACCCATTAAAATAAAATTAATATGCTTTAAAGTATTTAAGCACTACAAAGTGAAAAATGTTGTATATGTACCATATGCAATTAGCTAATATCATATAAAGTAGTTTCATGCTAAAATAATGAAGAAAAAGATTAAAACTTAAGGGTATATCCAGATGGGAAAAGAAAAAGTAAAATTATCTCATATTTGCAGATGATACAATCATGCTTGTAGAAAGTCATAACATTTCCACTAAAACACCGTTAAACTAATATATAATGTCAAGCATGCTTGTAAGATATAAGGTAATACTTAAAGAATCAATTTCTTTCTACACACTAGCAATGAACACTCTAAATACAAAATCAAGAAAAACAATTCCATTAATAATGGCAGCTTCCCAGGTGGCGCTAGTGATAAATTAGAACCCACCTACCAATGCAAGGCTTCCCTGGTGACTCAGAGGTTAAAGCGTCTGCCTGCAATGCTGGAGACCAGAGTTGGATCCCTGGGTCGGGAAGATCCCCTGGAGAAGGAAATGGCAACCCACTCCAGTACTCTTGCCTGGAGAATCCCATGGATGGAGGAGCCTGGTGGGCTACAGTCCTCAGGGTTACAAAGAGTCGGACTGAGCAACTTCACTCTAGTTTGATGGGCTATGTTCCTAAGTTATTTCACACCTTCTCCTTTCTTCTATCTCTAACATTGCCTTCTCAGATGATGGCCTTACTTTCATACTTTATTCATGAAATAATCAGAACATTCACCACTCCTACCACATCTACCCTCTTTCCAGCATTTCTATACATATTTCAGACACAACTGAGTGACTTCACTTTCACTTTTCACTTTACCAATGTAAGTAGACATCAGAGACGCAAGTTAAATCTCTGGGTCAGAAAGATCCCCTGAAGGAGGGTATGGCAACCCACTCCAGTATTCTTGCCTGGAGAATCCCATGGACAGAGAAGCCTGGCAGGCTACAGTCCATGGGGTCGCAAAGAGTCAGACACAACTGAAGCAACTTAGTATGCAGCACAATAATAGCAGCAAAAAGAATAAAATAGGAAGAGATTTAACAAAAGAAGTGCAAGACTTATACACTACAAACTGCAAAACATCATTGACAGAAAGTAAAGAAGACATAAATAAATAGAAAGACATCCCATGTTCACAATCAGAAAACTCAAAGTCGTTAAGATGGCAGTATTCCCCAAATTGATCTACAGATTGAATCGAATATCCATCAACTGCAGAAAGTGACACTGATACTAGAATTTTATGGCAGTGCCAGGGACCTAGAGCAGTCAAAAGAATCATGGAAATGAAGAATAAACTTAAAAGACTCGGATTTCCCAACTTCAAAATACTACAAAGCCATAATAATCAAGACAGTGTACACAGATATAAGAATAGAAATAGAAATCAACAGAATAGAATTGAGAAATAAACTCATACATTAGTGGTCAGCTGATTTCAACAAGGATGATAATAAGATAATTGAACAGGGAAAGAAGAGTCTTTTCAACAAACGATGCTCAGACAACTGTGTATTTGTATATAAAGAATAAAGTAGGACACTTACCCTGACACTATACAAAAAAAAGGTAAAAATGGATCAAGAACTAAATTTAAGAATTAAAATTACAAAAGAAAAACCTGGAAGAAAACACAGAGGTAAATCTTTATAACACTGGATTAGGCAACGGTTTCTTAGGTATGACACCAAAAAGCACAGCAACAAAAAGAAAAAAAGATATAAATGATATTATATTAAATTAAAAATTTCATGCTATTAAAAAATATGAGTAGAAAGACACCCACAGAATGGGAGAATTATCTGCAAATGATATATATTGGCTAAGCTACTTGTATCTAGAATATATAAACAACTCTTACAACTCAATAATAAAAAAGACACATAACCCAATTTAAAAGTATGCAAAGGATTTAAACAGACATTTCTCCAAAGATATAAAACTGGCTAATAAACACATGAAGCAATGCTCAACATCATTAGTCATTAGAGAAATACAAAGTAAAACCACAATAAGGTATTGGGTTGGTCAAAAAGTTCATTCAGGTTTTTTGTAACATCTTATGGGAAACCCCAAATGAACCTTTTGGTCAACCCAATATTACTTCACACCACCAGGATGACTATAATAAAAAAGACAGATAAAAACAAGCATTACTTAGACTGTGAGACTGTGGAGAAATTAGAGCCTTCATTCACTGCTGGTGGGAATGTAAAATTGTGCTGCCGCTTTGGAAAACAGTTGGCAGTTCCTCAAAAAGTGATATATAGTTGCCACATGACCCACCATGACTCACTTCTGGATATATAGCCATGAGAAGGGAAATCATGTCCACACAAATACTTGTACTAATGTTCATAAAAACCAAAGAGTGGAAACCCAAATGTCCATTGGTGGATGATTGATTGCATTGGCAAATGTGGGACTTTCCTATGGTTCAGCAGTTAAGACTCCAAGCTACCAAAGCAGGGGGCAGGGGATCCATCCCTGGTGGGGGAAATAAGATCCTACATGCCACATGGAGTAGCCAGAAGATTCTTTTTAATGTGGTATATCCAGAAAATGGAATATTATTCAGACATAAAAAGATACATTCTTCATGGATGAACCCTGATGCCAGTTTTATGAAATGTCCAGAATAGACAAGTCTACAGAGATATACAATTAGTGGTGGCTCAGGGCTGGGTTTAGGGTGGCAGAATGGGGAGTGACTCCTATGAATATGGTGTTTCTTTTGGGATATGAAAAAAAGTTCTGGAATTAGTGGTGATGGTTATATAACTCTACAAATACATGAAAAACAAATGAACTGTACACTTTACACGGGTGCATATTATAGCATGTGAATTATATCTCAATGTAGATGTTAAAAAAAAACTTAAAAAATTTTAAGTGCCTTGGAGATTGGATGTGACACAGCAATAATTCATGTACCAAATATATTTTCAATATGAATGTGCACTCTGTTCTGGGCTAACATCACCTTCAGGGAAAAGTTAAAAGTAAATAGAAACAACAGTTCTCTCACTCTGATTGGCATTCTCATCACACTGACAAAAATGAAGCATCTTTGGATATGAAAGTTAAACATTCAGGCTTCAGCAATACGTGAACCATGAACTTCCAGATGTTCAAGCTGGTTTTAGAAAAGGCAGAGGAACCAGAGCTCAAATTGCCAACATCCGCTGGATCATCGAAAAAGCAAGAGAGTTCCAGAAGAACATCTATTTCTGTTTTATTGACTATGCCAAAGTCTTTGACTGTGTGGATCACAATCAACTGTGGAAAATTCTGAAAGAGATGGGAATACCAGACTACCTGACTTGCCTCTCAAGAAACCTATATGCAAGTCAGGAAGCAACAGTTAGAACTGGACATGGAACAACAGACTGGTTCCAAATAGGAAAAGGAGTATGTCAAGGCTGTATATTGTCACCCTGCTTATTTAACTCATATGCAGAGTACAGCATGAGAAACGCTGGGCTGGAAGAAGCACAAGCTGAAAACAAGATTACCGGGAGAAATATCAATAACCTCAGATATGCAGAGGACACCGCCCTTATGGCAGAAAGTGAAGAGGAACTAAAAAGCCTCTTGATGAAAGTGAAAGAGGAGAGTGAACAAGTTGGCTTAAAGCTCAACATTCAGAAAACGAAGATCACGGCATCTGGTCCCATCACTTCATGGGAAATAGATGGGGAAACAGTAGAAACAGTGTCAGACTTTATTTTTGGGGGCTCCAAAATCACTGCAGATGGTGATTCCAGACATGAAATTAAAAGACGCTTACTCCTTGGAAGGAAAGTTATGACCAACCTAGATAGCATATTCAAAAGCAGAGACATTACTTTGCCAACAAAGGTCCATTTAGTCAAGGCTATGGTTTTTCCAGTAGTCATGTATGGATGTGAGAGTTGGACTATAAAGAAAGCTGAGCACTGAAGAATTGATGCTTTTGAACTGTGGTGTTGGAGAAGACTCTTGAGAGTCCCTTGGACTGCAAGGAGATCCAACCAATCCATTCTAAAGGAGATCAGTCCTGGGTGTTCTTTGGAAGGAATGATGCTAAAGCTGAAACTCCAGTACTTTGGCCACCTCATGCGAAAGAGTTGACTCGTTGGAAAAGACTTTGATGCTGGGAGGGATTGGGGGCAGGAGGAGAAGGGGACGACCGAGGATGAGATGGCTAGATGGCATCACCGACTCGATGGACCTGAGTTTGGGTGAACTCCGGGAGTTGGTGATGGACAGGGAAGCCTGGTGTGCTGCAATTCATGGGATCGCAAAGAGTCGGACATGACTGAGCGACTGAACTGAACTGAATGACCTTAATCCTGGAGAGTATCTTATTTATTACCTTGGTGCAAATAAGTGATTGGTCTCCATGATAAAAACAAGCCAAACCCACATTCTTGATATCATTTATAATTCTTTCCTAGTTTCAACATGAAATGCACTGCCTTAGCATAAGCTCTCATGGCTGTTGTTCTGGTGATGATGGTAGTGAGTGAAGTGGGAATTAGAAAGGGAGGAAGCAGCTGTAGGTGACAGCGGTGAAACATCCCTCCCACAGTGACTACTACAGAAGCTTTCAGAAAAAGGAAAACCCTGAGCCTCACTTTTATCCTTCATGCACACTGGCACTCAAGAGACATCATTTACCTGTCCCAGCCCAGGGCCAAGTTAAGAGCTTGGTGGATGGCTCTGTGTGTTAAACAGAAAGAAGGGAAAGGAGAGGCAGCCCCTGGAAGCTTTCCCAGGCCAGTTCTCGGGGTCCTCAGGGAACACAGTGAAACAAGGAATCAACCCACTAAGCATCAGCTTTCAACTGTGCCCATGGTAACGACGGTCACAATAATCATCAGAACCCATCATAACAGCGCTGGACATGCTCTACCAGCTTCAGGGCAGGCCCTCAGGGGGAGGACAGAAGGTTTGTGGAAAGAACAGAAACCGAAATACATTAAAAGAACATGATGAAAAATATATTCTTTCCTTCCCTGAATTTCTGATCTAAGAAGGGTGGACCCACTGCTCTGAAAAGCTGTAACAGGAGAACCAAGAGCCAACTAGAAAAAGGGGAAAATGTAGATAACTGTGGTATTTGCTGGAACCAAAAAGAAAAATTCTATGAAGATGCAACCAAGAATGGAGTGGATCAAAACTGCCACCAGGCCCGTGGCAGTGCCCCTTGGTCACACCTGCAGGAGCACAGCTGCTGTTCCCAGCAGTGGCCCAGGAGCTGAGGCATCATGGGCAGGCCCCGCTGAGAAAAACCCGGGAGGGCCCACTCAGGCAGACGTGCCTACTCACGGTGCTCCCGCCACCTGCTCTCTCCAGCCAAGTCTCTCAGGCTCAGGGAATAATCCAGCGGCTTGAGAAGCTGAGGACCAGGCTAACCCTTTACACGTGAAGCGCAGACTTGAACGCTCTGCGTGGCTGGCTTTTTGGGGCCTTCTCCTAAGGCCCCGAGAGCCAGCCCAGACTCCCATCGACGCTCTGCCTGACTCCTTTGGCTGGTCTGGCTGCAAGGAGAGAAGACACTCCCAAGCAAATGAAACACCCACTGGGAAGAAGAGCAGAGAAGCCAGGGGGATGAGAGGCTGTTTCACTACAATTCAGCCAAAAACTACATGTTTGGAAAATGAAATTGTTCAAGTAGGATCTACCACCAATCACGAACTGCTCAAAAACCCAGCTCTGACAAGTTATAGACAACTATCTGAAGAGTTACAACCCAAAGATGGGAACACAGCAAGGCACCACTAGAAGTTCTCTACAGTCTCTGCCCTGAGGCAGAAATCACAGTCCTGGGATCTCAAGGTGTAGTGGGAAGAACACCTGACTTGGAGTCTAGCTAATGCTAGTCAAGGGTCATTGCACACCTGAGTTTTGAAGACCCAACTTTCTCACCGTAAGAGCAATAATAATAACATGACCTACCTCATGTAATTGCAATTCAGACACACTGAAGCTTGATAAATCATTTTTCTTCCAGATCATGCTTCTCTGGGTATTTGGAAGTCGCCTTCTCCATTCCCAAGCTAGATTCATCATTTTTCAGATTCCCCGATACCACCACTCAATCCAGTGACTCTATGCCAGGCACTGTGCAAGGTACTAGGATATAAAAATGGGGGCTTCCCTGGTGGTTCAGTGGCTAAGACTCCACGTTCCCAAGCAGGAGGCCTGGTTCAATCCCTGGTCAGGGAACTAGACCCCACATTCCACGACTGAGAGTTTGCACACTGCAACTAAGACCCAGCATAGCCAAATTAGGAAATATTAAAATTTTTAATAAATAAATAAAAATGAACAGATACAACCCTTACCCTGGAGGAGCTAACTGTAAAGGGAGAAAAGCAAAGGAAAAAGTGGACTCCAGGAAGCCCTTATAGAGAGGTGACATTTGAAAGTAAGCCTTAACCTATTTGTGACCTAAAAAAAAAAAGATGCATTTATTATGAAAGGTGCTGCTAGATTCTTTATAGAATAGCTAAATTTAAAAGCATTTTAAAGGATTAAATAATTTAATCCCTGTGGCAGCTCTACAAAGTGGGTGCTATTATTATTTACATGTTACCAAGGAAACCAATGGAGAAGGAAATGGCAACCCACTCCAATGTTCTTGCCTGCAGAATCCCATAGACAGAGGTCCATGGGGTCACAAGAGTCGGTCAAGACTTAGTGACTAAACCACCACCACCACCAAGGAAACCAAGGTACACAGCAGCTAAATCGCTCATCCCACGTCATACAGCTAGAAAGTGGCAAGGCAGGAGTTGGAGCCCAGGTAGCCTGCACCAGCGTCACAGCTCTGAGGCAGGTCTGTGCATGACCTCCACCCATCTTCTAGTTCAGCTCTCACCATTCTGTGAAACAGTGATAACTTTCCAATCAGGAAATGCAGGTTCAGAGAGATTAAAAGACTGGCCCAAGATCACTCACCCGGTGAAGGAACAGGGCAGGAACGTTGACTCAGCTCTGAGTCCACCATCTACTTACTTTCCTTAACATTGACAGGGGTGATTGTAAAAAAAAAAAATGCAGAGTCACAGGCCCCATCTCTCCCTCTTGAATGGGGCCTAGGAATCTGCATGTTCAGCAAGCATTTCAGGCTGGTCTTATGGACCTGTGTGAAAAACTGTGTCCTGCCAGATGCTGAGAGTTTGTAAAGGTTTGAAGGATCACTACTGACCATCTTCCCAAGAGTCTGCCCAGCTGTGACTAGGTACCCTTTCCTCCTCCCACCCCCAGCTTCTTCCACCTGCAAAGAACCACTGACCCTCAACAGAGAAGCAGGCACATCAGGGGATCCAGAAAAACCATCATCAACATCTGCCCTAAACAGGGTCCTCAGTCTTCAGTGTGCTGAGTTCCTGTATCTCAAAGCAGCTCTTCCTGCCACCTGCCCCTGGTAGCTAACAACGGTTTTCCTCATTCCCCTCCCTTTCAAACTCCTGGGAACAAGAGTTTATAACTGATGGTTTATAAACTGGTGGTTGCAACAACAAAAGTATGTCTCATTTGGCCTTCCCTTTATTTATTTTTTAAGTTGAATTGGGTGAATATAAACAAAATGCAAATAAAAATTCAGACGCTGGATTCTCTTGAAAAATCTGCTATCATTTCTGTATTTCTATATGGCAGCAGCTGGCAGTCTGTTTAGATCTGGCAAGCCCTCCCCAATTTACCACTGTCTCTCCCCACCCAACGGTGACAGGTGGCCAGCTTTGCTCGGCTCAGTGACCTGACTCTCCCAGTTGGCAGTTAGATGCTGTGTCCCCTATCCCAGCAGGGAAGGTTGGGGGCACTGTGAGCAGTGAGCAGCCATGCAAAGCCTCCCGGAGGGCGGGGCTTGTGCAGGGCAGGGAGGAGCTGATTCTGGCCCCCGGAAGCCCGCCATCTATCCTCTGAACTGCACTGGAGGAGCCAGCCTTGGGGCTCCTTGCTGCAGCTCAGGCCAGCCTGCATCCTGCAGTTCTCTCTCCTGCTCCCTTAGGGCTCTCTCTCCCTACAACCCAGTCTCACCACCCGGCCCACAGATGCTCTCCCCACGGCCCGAGAGGAATCCCTTAGAGGTCAGTGTCTGAAGGGGGCTCCTACTGAGGGGTGACCAGCCTCTAAGAATGAACCTTCCAATCACCCTGGTTAGGTGACTTTTCTAAATGTCTGCGTGGTACTTTTCCGCAGGCCTAGTTTTGGACATGACCGTGTGCCTTGTCCCTGAGAGGGAGACGTCTGAACCCCGAGAGCACTGAGGAACAGATGCACGTGTGTGGAGGGAGGCCTCCCGATCTGCTGGGTTCAAGTCGCCATCGAGCGAAAACACAAACACCGCCCAGCACTCTGCTCTGCTGGTCCAGGTAAGAAGTCCGGAGCCTCCACAAAGGAAACCTCTAAACCACATGAGGGAATTTCTGCTGAGTTGACATTCCACTAATCTCTTATGCAAACTCTTGTGTGGAAGTAATAGCTTAGGAAGCAGCCCACAGGGAAGGAAAAGGCAGGCAAGGAAACTGAGCTCTGTGTGTCCTGAGAACCTGGGTTTAGCCCAATCCGGCTCTGGACTGTTGTGGTACGACTGCCCTGGGGTCAACTCGCTACTCACCCTGCCCAGGGAACACCCATGAGACCACCTTCACCTTCTTACTGACTCCCCCCTGAAGTCCTTCTTCATTCTAGACCAAGAAGGTAAGGATCAGACTGGCAGCTCCCCCAGAGAAGGGCCTACATTTTAAATTTCTTCCTCCAAGACTCTCAGCAACCAGCATTGGCACTTAAGCTTCAGGAAAGGTCATCGTTAGAAAGAGTTCCTTTTACCTACTCAAGCCAGACCTCTCTAGAGCATGAGGTTTTGTAGGTGTCCCTGGACTGGGCTAAGGTGGGAAGTGCTTCATTTACCTTTCAGAGTTCTGCCCAGATTGACAGCTCAGGCCTTGTTGCAGCAGCTCACCTCCACAGTCTCTTTGTTCCTGGGCCCTCCTAGGACATTCATAGTCATCCCCCAGGTCTCCTGACACCCTGGCCCCCTCTGACCCCACACGGTTGAGAAAGCGGTGTGGCAATATTTAGAGAGTTCTTCACGTTTTGAACAATCCTCAGTACCGAGCAGAGAGTTCTTCACCTAAAAGGCCCACAAACGTTAACTGATTTGCTAACTGATGGCAAAAGCGGGCCCCCAAGGAGTCAAAGGCCAGGAAGACAAAGGGCGCGGGAAATTCGAGCACTGGCCGTTATCTGTAAGGTGCACTCCTTCACTCCCCACGGTCCTGGTGGCTGTACAACCAACGAAAGGGAGTTTTCCAACTGTACCTGTCACCCAGCTGGGGTGTCACCAGCAGGCCTTCCCCCCTGCCCCACCCCTGGGCCAGTCCCCTCTCCCTCCGGAGTTTCAGTCTCCTCACAAGTGCCCCTGGTACCTTCCGGGACGCTCCTTCAGTAACAGTTCATTCAACACACCCAGGAAGAGAGACTGTTCCTGGGAAACCTGCCTTCATCTCGCTCACGCTGGCTTTCTCCTCCTCCACCCCTCTTTCCTTCCTTCCTTTTCTGACTCATTTCTCACTGGTTATCTGCCCACAACCTGGTTTTCGGCTCTGTTGTACCTAAAATCAAGCAGCTACAAGGGAAAGGGGAGAAAGTAGGCTCAGAGATTGGGTGCTGGGCATCAAAAGCTTTTGATCATAAGGAAGCCAGCAAGGTTTTTCTCAAGCTGATCCCCTAATTCTCTCCAAAACGCCAGACTCTTTTTCTCCATCAGTACCTCTACATACCTGGTACCTTGGATCTTTTCCATTCCAGCCCCAGGTTCTGGGGTTCTAGGTCCAGAAAGCCCTTCGAGCAAAACTGTCAAGGGGATTATGAGCCTGGTCAAGTGGAGAGGGACCAAGATTTGTTTTGCTGGGAGATCAGAAGAATTTCCGAGTGTTTTTACAGGTCCCTGTGAGGCTGAAATCCTCCTCAACCAGTCACAAAAAAGATTATTTTTGTTGTTGAATAATAACCAAAAAATAAAAATAAAAAAAATTCAAGCTCTCTATCCATCTCCTCACTGTCCACTTATCACTCCCACATCCTCTTTCCCAACTCTCCTCCTCAAAGAGGCCTTTAAGTTGGGGTTTTCAACCTCAACCATTTTCAGTCCCTTTTCCTGCCAGATGGTCCTTCTCCACTTCAGTACTGATTTTGTGGAGGTTTGAAGCTGGGTTTAAATGTTTCCTGAAAGCCTAAAATGGGCTGAGGGCTTGTTAGGCAATTCCAAGCCAAAGGAAATCTGGTTGCTTCCAAGACAGTTTTATAAACCTTGACATAGCTGTTTCTGCCAGTCTGGAGACTCAGCTTCTTAGCAAGGACCTTAACCCAGCTCTGCCAGGACAATGGAGCCTGCTCCATCAGGAGAATGGAGGCCGGCCCCACAAAGGCCTGCCCTCTTCCTCCCTGGCAAGAACAACCTTGTGGGTCCTGTAAACATGTTGCGGATTCCAAGGCCACAGACCTAGCTCATACCAGGGCCTTCCCTCTGCCAGTCACAGCAGACTAAATGCCATTTCCTGCACATGCCAGGAATGTTTATGCCTCTAAGCTTTTATTCAATCAATTCCTTCCATCGTGAAGTCCTCCACCCCCATTCTTTCTTAAATATCCAGTTCAAATGTCAACTTCTTTCTGAAGCCTTTCCTGATCCTAAATCTTGACCTCATTCTCACCCTTCCCATCCTCTCCAGCCTAGCTGAACTCAGCCTGACCGATGGCAAGATGCCTGCCCTGTTCCAGAAAAACACACCACCCACAAGTCAACTTTCTCAGAAGCAGTAAGGGCTAAAGGGGCTGGGGAAGTCTCAATACCTTCATTTTCCTATCTGTAGTATAGGGAGAATACTCTGCCTCTATCATGAGAACATCAAAACCAGCGAGAAGCCATATATAAAATACAAAGAGTACTCAGAACCAAGAGGTAACATACTTGAAGTCTCTGGCATTCCCCCAACTCTCAGCCTCAAGACCTCTTTCCTCGTCCTCACTCTCTTTTGTTTCCCATTGCATGGAAAAAACAGAAACAATGAGAACAGACGTTCAATAAGCTACCATCATCAGATGCACCCATCACCAGCAACAGTACAGATCTCACCACTTCTCTGGCAAAACCCTAACATGGATCCCAATCACTCAAAGCAACAGCCAAAATGTTCACAACGACATACAAGGTCTTCATCATCTAGGTCTCTATGATACTTCCAATCTCATTTCAACTACTCCTGCTCTTTACTCTTTCCCCACCAGCCACATCCTCCTTATTATTTCCTCAAATACACACCCACTGTCCCCTGTAACTAGAACATTCTCCCCCAAAGGAGGTTCCTCCCTCACCTCCCAAGTCTTTGGACAGACATTACCTTCTTAGTGAAAATTCCTCTAGATCACACTATAAAATTTAGTATTAAGAAATTACTATATTAAAAACCCTTCCTCCACCCTACTATCCCCTCAGCCCTCCTAGTCTCCCTTTTCCTGTTTTACCCTTCTCCATAACATTCATCACCATCCAACACAACTATTCTTCTTTTCCATTTATTTATTATGTCTGTATAAGCTCCATGAGCCTAGGGATTTGGGGGTTTTGTTTATAGCTGTACCCTTAGTGCCTAGGACAGACCCTGGCACACAATAGGCCCTCAGTAAATACTTTTAAAATTATTTATTTATGGCTACGCTGAGTCTTCATTGCTGCATACAGGCTTTCTCTAGCTGCGGCACACGGGGGCTACTCTGCAGTTGCCATGCACCAGCTTCTCACTGTGCTGACCTCTCTTGTGGCAGAGCACAGCCTCCAGGGCCTCAGTAGTGGCACATGAGCTTAGTTGCTTCATGGCATGTGGAATCTTCGTGGACCAGGGATCGAACCCATCTACCCTGCAATGGCAGGCAGATTCTTAACCACTGGACCACCAGGGAAATCCAATCAATAAATACATTTTAATGGAAAAAACATTTGCCACCAGCTCAGAGTGGCCATACTGGACGGAGTGAGCAGCTTGGTCAAGGCTTTCCATTATGGTTATTGCTTTTTGCCCTGTTCTTGCTCCAAGGTCTCCTTGGCTTTTGCTCACTGTTTTCCTTCTTCCAGAAAGAAGGCCCATCCATCCAGGCCCATCTTCCAACACCAGCAGCCTTCCTAGTTCAGACTCTGACCCACCTGCAGCAAACACATCCACTCAAAACATTCAGAAGGGAGTCATGTCCTCTGAATACCTCTGAACAGATTCAGATCAGGAATGGCTTCAGCCCCAGAACTGAAGTTGCTCTCTGCAAAGATTACAATGATTTTCCTGTTATAAAACACAAAGGTCCTTTCTCTGGGGCTTAATTAATGACAGGGCTTTCCTATTCTGATGTCTGCTGCTTGGGACACCACCGATCAGCCCTCTCTGAAGCATTGTGATGTAGTTAACTCTCAATCTGGAGTATGCTCTCTGGGGGTAGCATTTTACCATCTGCCTGGAAGATCTTTATGCTCATCAAAAGAGGGCATAGGTCATGATAGGCTGGGGAAATATCGTAAGAGAAGCAGAAGGAGAGACAGGTGTGGCATCTGAGATTTTCATTTGTTTACTCACTTGAACCCTTCCAGGGCATCTTCCTGGCCAGGCCCCCCTGCCACTGTGCTATATTCTGGTCCTTGCCCTTGAGCAGCTCTCCATCCTGCCTGAGACGGTCAAGTAAAGGAAAGATGCTGGTACAATGTAACAAGAGCTCTGACAGATGTATGGACACAGAGCTCTGAGAGCAAGGAGAAAAACACCTAACCAGGTGGACAGGACAGATGCGGGAGAGGGTTCTGGAGGAGACAGGAAGTGACGCTGGGCTGAGTCTTGTAGGACTTGTTGAAGACACAGAAAACAGAGGAAGAATGTTGCTGCTAGCAGAAGGAAAACTGTGAGCAAAAGCCAAGGAGACCTTGGAGCAAGAACAGGACAAAAAGCAATAACCATAATGGAAAACCTTGATCAATCAGATTACACTAAATAAGAACTCTGTTCATTAAAAAATGCCATTTAGAGAGCGAAAAAGGAACCTTCAGAGTGGGTACACAGATTATAGAACTCAGCAGAGTGGGAACATTAGGTACACAAAGTTATCTAGAAGTTGAGTAACTCAAACTGCAGATCTTGGCCAGATCATTGGGGCTGAATCTCCCTTTGGATAAAAGTCCCAGTCTTAGAAGGGAGTAGAAGAAAGTGTATGTACACAACCAGGCTTGGTTGTTCTAAGTATGCGTTTATCTCATTTAATCTAGCTGTCATTATCTCTATTTTATGGAGGAAGAAACCAAGGCTCAGGCTAATTTGCCCAGGGTTTTATAGTAAGTGTAGACCCCAGAGTCTGGAGAGTTTGGCACTAAGCTCTGTAACGGAAACCAGAGCAGTAAGACCCTTGGTCTCTGTCATATCTTGTGGCAGGAAGCCATCCTCCATCCCGAGTACACGCCTGCAGCCTAGCTCTATCTGGATAGAGTTAGAAATGGCAGTAGTCTCATGCCTGGCCCCCAAATTTGGGTGTTAAAATCCCATTTTTCTTTAAGCCATTTAGTTCATAGGGCCCTGAGTCAACAAAACATAAATGTAAAAAGGACTTTCCTGGTGGTCCAGTGGTTAAGACTTCATGCTCCCAATGTAGGGCCATGGGTTCAACCCCTGGTCAGGGAACTAGTAAGATCCCACATGCTTCGAGTCGTGGCAATGGTAAATAAATGAAAGAGATGCTCCTCTTTTGCTGTTCTTCAAATCATTTCTTCTTATCATTCTTCCCCACCCAGGGACAGAGGCACTGACAAACACAGACCCTGGTAAAATAAAAGCCTTCCCCTATACAGTCTAGCAGGAGCTGAGACTGAAGATAAGGGGCATTTGTCCATCCATCTACCCAACTGCTTTAAAGTTTATGATGGGGACAGAATTGGCCTTTTTCCTCCTTTAAATGAAGCCAAGTGCTACTTGGCTTCTGTGGTTCTCAAACTGTGTGCAGAGGTGCCCGAGAGTACTACAGGGAACTCACAGGGGGTGCTGCAAGAAATTTTAAATTTTTGAGGGAAACAAGGGCAATATTCAACATTTGTCGGATATCCCATGAGTTTTAACATGAGATTGTACTACATTCTTTTCGATGATGTCATTTCTTTGTGAAGCTGGGTTTTCAGCAGCTGCTGTGATTAAAAAGCAGTAACCGTGTGAAAAGCAGTGTGGAACAGGAAACGGGGATGGCAATATCCAATGCAGTTCCAACATGTGAGATGTTGTGCAGTGCCCAGTACATCCCATTAGTTAGTGACTATGGCTATTTGAGGATGAAATACAAATATTTTTAACTGAAATGGATGTACAATATTATGCTAGGTTCAGGCGTACTAGGTAGTGATTTGATATTTGTATATGTTATGATCACCATGATAAATGCAGTCCTATACAAGTTATTACAATATTATTGACAATATTCCTTATGGTGTATATTACATCCTCATGACTTACTTATCAGATAACTGGAGATTTGTACCTCTTAATCCCCTGCACCTATTTCACCAATGCCCCCAACCCTCCTCTAAAAACATTTTTCCTTTCAATTTATACATATAATGTTTTTCAAATGGCTACTCAGTTATTAGAACGTATAAGCACTTACTAAATTGTTTACACTTAAATATTTCAGAAAAATATTCCGCCTCTGAGCATTGTGAAAAATTACTTCTGCACTAAAGGCCCACACACTGAGGGAGTTTGGCAGCCTCTGCAGCACGTGTTTTTAAGTCTCTGCATCAAGGAGTCACGGAGGAGCTCAGGGTGGACCCAACCTGCCCCAGCAGCACGTGGGCAGCTAGCACTCAGGCCTGTGGACGGCACGCTCAGGCTTCCTCCACAGCTGACAGAACAGCTGCCTCTCTGCCTGGAGAAAGGAGGCTGCACACCAGCTCCCTCTCAGCTCAGAGGCTGCCTACGTCTGCATCAGCTTTACCCCAGGTTCCCAGGCTCCCCTCTGAACTCCCTCCTTGAAAAGTTATACTCAGCAGGAACCTCATGAATAAAAGCCCAAGCCAGCCCAGAAGCCAGCAGGCCAGCAGGGGACTTCCACACACGTTCAGACTTGAGCAATGCCCACAAACCAAACCATTAATCCACAGAGGGAGGGGGTGATGGGAATCTGGAAAGGGATTCCACGGGCAGCCCAGCCGCTGAAAGGCCAGCTGGGCTTTTGGGTGAAGATTTACACGAAAATTATGCCTTTGTGTCCTGCTAGTCTCCCCCAGCCCCTCCACCACCCTGGGGCTCTCTGGTCTGATACATTCCCTCCCTCTATTCTCCCTTGAAGTCATAATCCTCCATTGGTGACATCACAGCTCTTGATACAATAGCCAACTGTTGTGATGTCACAAGACTCCAACTTTTATCATTTTCAGTAGGGAGTGGGGTTAGAGAATGTGATAAAGGGCTTAAACTGCATAAAGTCATAGAACTGGAATTTGCTTTTTCATGCTAATTTCCCTGGTAATGAAGGGCACGGGCTCAGAAAATGAAAGGCAAGCAAGCCACTGGCAGCAAGGCTGTGTGCAGATTCATCCACACCAAGGGGAGTGGGGTGGGGTCGTGGGGCTAGGACAGAACAGAGACAAAAGCTTTAATTCCAGGATTAGCCAAATATGAAGATCTTCTCAGTCTGGCCAAGTTTAGAACTTTCTCTTCCCATTATCCGTTGTCTGAGCCCAGGGTGAGCAGAGCAAAGCTGAAATGCAGGAAAAGCTCCAGGCTGGAACGTTCCTTGGAAATTAACGTTTGTGAAACTGCCTTGGGTTCTGGACTCCACACTGTCCGATGGACAGACTCAGTTTGGACGCATCCTGAGGACCAGGATGGACAAGGCATTCACAGGCATGTCACAGGAGAAACGACTGAAGAACCGAGAATGTTTATCCTGGAGAAGAGAAGACTGAGGATGGGCGAAGCTGAAAATTGCCTTGAGAATTCTGAAAGGCCCTCATGTGAAAAAGGGATTAGACATGTTATCTGTGGTCCCCCAAAGAGATCTTAGACAATGCGAAGATCCAGAATGGCCAAAATGAGAACATTTTATTCTTATATTTCAATTACAGACAATAAGTTCTTTTTAATTCCTCACTTCTAAATTACAGACTAGGCTCCTGAGGACAAAGACAGTCGGCGTCACTATGGTATACCCCAGTGGCACATAGTAAGAGCTTATTAATATTTGTGAAATAAATGAACTAATGAAGCAAGGACAATGGTCTGCTTGAAGTTGGTGCTTACTCATTCACTCGATTAGTATTTTTGAATCCCTACCACATGCCACTCACTCAGTTAAGATGCTAGGGATACAAGGGTGAGAGAAGTAGATAAGGTTAGTCTTCCCCTCCCCCTACTTTGTGGATTAGCACAGATAGCATGTAAGGTCCCTTCTACTCTTGAGATTCCTTCATTTTCAGAGATGACTAAGATATTTTAAACTGAGAGGAAACAGGGCCCCACCCACCACTACTGCTACTGTTCACAAGCCTGGAAATCTGGACCAAGCTAAGGCTACCTTCAGCCAGGGAGATGCCCCATGCAGAAAGAGCCCAGTGCTGGACCAGACCAGCCCAACCCAGCTGGGCATTTTATCAAAGACCCCCAAGCACCCCAGATAAGACAAAGTAGGCTCCTGTGTAAACCAGGGTTCCCTCAGCCCAGCAATAAGTCAGTACAGTCCAGTTAGGTAACCTGGGGTATTTCAGATACCCTCACTTCTCTAAGGAACTTAAAATGTCCCCATCAGCCGCAGACTGTTATCTTGCAAGGAAAGAATTCCAAGATCTTCCAGGTTGTACTGGGGACACAGACTTGGTTCCAACTTCTGAGGGTATGAACTAAAGGTAATGAAACTAAAGGTAACAAAACGGATGATTTAACAACTATGATATGCAATATACCAGATATACAATATACACAGACATTCTCCTCTCCAGGGTAGTCCTTCGAGGCCTGAATGTTTATTCCAATACATTCTCAAAACATTCCTAAAATTCCTATTTGGCAATTGCCCTCAGAAACTTTGGAACATTATCTGAATTTTCTCTGAAGGAAAATCTGCATCCATTAAGGATGCTAACTCACTCAGAGCCATAGGACAAAAAGGGTGCAAACCAGAGAAAAGAACCTTGGGTCAAAAGCAGCAGTAACTGTCAAGTAACCTGTGGAGCCTTGATATCAAAAGGGGTGCATACTGAGACTGTCCCAAATCTCCAATTTTTTAATATAATTTAGTTTAGGTTAATTTATTTTTTTGGCCATGCCACATGGCTTGCGGGATCTTAGATTCCCCGACCAGGGACTGAACCCACACCCTCAGCAGTGAAAGCATGGAAGTTCCCTAGCCACTGGACAGCCAAGGAATTCCCGAAATCTCTACTTTTTAAGAGTACAACTGTTTGAGGTCCCAGACCCCTCCCAGTATCTAATAAACACCAAGAACCTCCACAGAAAATTTCTAGGAACATAAACTTCTGTCTACCAGTTTAGGAGGTTCACAAGTACCCAAAGTTCCCCACAGACTCACTCTAAGAATCCTTGTGCTAACCCACTTTACCTGCCCCACAAGTGCACAGGTAATTGTGAATGGAGGCCTAGAGAACTCAGCAGGTGTGCCAACACTGGGCACTGAGAGCATGCCAACAAGGTGCCCTGCTTCCCTGAGTCCTTGCACCACTGCTTCAAACCTGGATGCCAGCAATTTACAAACTGCTATGCATCACAGGCCTTCAGGAGTGAGGAATAGTCATACCCTGCCATATATGGAATCCAGAAAAATGGCACAGATAAACCTATTTGCAGGAATAGGAATAGAAACACGGATGTAGAGAAGAGACTTGAGGTCACAGCGGAGGAAGGAGAGGGTGGGACAGATTGAGGGAGCGCCACCGACATAAAAACACGAGCCTGTGTGAAACAGAGGGCTAGCGGAAGCTGGTGTATGCTCTGTGATGACCTAGAAGGGTGGAATGTGGGGGGGGGGGGGGAGGCTCAGGGGCAGGGGGTGTATGTATACCTATGGCTGATTCACGATTTGCACAGCAGAAAGTAACAATATTGTAAAGCAGTTACACTCTAATTTTTTTTTAAAAAAGGAATGGTTGAATGCAAAAACATCAGACACAAATGCCAAAGATCCCAAGACTCAAATGTGACATTTTCTAAAGCGGTTTGTGAACTGGTGCTGAAGACAATTCCTAAAGAGGAATCAAACCTACCTTGGGTAACTGCAGGTTTTTAGCCATGTAAATGCATAAATGAGGAGCAAGCTGTGGGCACAGCACATATTTCTCCCCCTTCCCTAAGCTCCCAGTCTCCCTAAGGGATGCATGGGGAAGATGCCTCCTCCCTTCTTCCGGGCCAGCCAGCATGCCCACCAAGCAGTTCTTGACACACAAAGAGCCACCCAAGTCACATCTGACTCATGCCAGAGCTCTCTGTAATGAGGTATGACATGTGTCTAAGCTCTTGTATATTTTCACATTTGTAGCCTACAATTAGGCATTTCTGAGGGATGTAGCTGACTATGGTTCTGTTTCATGACCTATAATTATTCACACAGGCATCACAGCCCATCCAGGCAACTATCAGGCTAGAGGCACTCTGAGCTCAGACCTCACAGAGGAGGTTGCTCGGCTCTACAGTTAGTGACAGGCCTCCGGGGTCCACACTGCTCTTCCTGGGCTGCACATGGAGACACTATCCCCTCTGTTCCCTTCACCAATCTTCCTCATCCACTGCCCAGCTCAGCACAGTGCAATCCCAACCCCAAGGGTTGGCATCTCTGTGGACCCAGTATCCACAAACATGGACCACTTTGCTGGACATACTCTCCATTACCAAGGCCATAGTGATTTAAAGCAACTTCTCAAACTCCCTACAGATCTCTCGCTTGAGGAAAAGTGGGTCACATCCACCAGCCCACAGAACCTTGCAGTCCACTGCTGTGGGGCTGGGCTGTGGAAGCCGACATGGGCCACCTCTCTGAGCCAGCCTCTCTGCCGCTAGTTGCAGAGGCCTCGCTGCTCCCAAGGGCTCAACAGAATAATTCTCCCCCTTGCAAACACCCACCACCATGCGTCCCCAGTGCCTCCCTGGCTGGGAGAGAAGGCCTGGTTAACCCTTAAGATCTGTCCCTAATGATACTTCACATTTATATTTAGTTCCATTGAGAACTAGTTTCTTGATTCTTTAATGGAAGCTCAAGTCTTGATTCTAAATATAATCAATGATACCGCCACTGGCCCGCACAGAGCAGCTGTGAAGTACAACCACGGCTGGCACTTGGAGCAGCACGTACTTTACGTATGAGCCCAGTATCTCACCACAATTACTATGCAAGTTACCCTTCTTCCCCAACTCTAGTTCCAAGTCCTTCAAAGTCTAAAAAGTTTCAGACTTATCAAAACAACATTCATTGCTAGCTCATTTGAGTCTGCCAAACAAACCCCAGTGGTTAAATGCAAAAGGTATTTTCTCCATTTAACAAAGGAGACTAGCTCAGGGAGGCTGTCTTGCCCCCAAGGTCACTCAACCCGTAAGTGCAGAACCAGGTCTAAAACTACTATGCATTTCTTCATATGTCAATAGTTAACTACCTCATCTGGCTTACTGTAAGAATAAAAGGGCTAAAATACGAAAAGTACTTGGAATAATGCCTGGTCCAGTGTGAGGACTATGTTATTACTGGTGGTGGTGCTGTTATTATTAAGAATATTATTACCATCACCAACAGATCCCTTCCATTCCAAACCTAGAGCTCCTTCCTCTCTGTCTTTGTGCAACTTCACAAGGATTACTCCGGGGGGAGCTTCATCTAACCTGAGTGAGTCTAACCACGCAGTTTGCCTATGGAATCTGGAACTTACCGGGCTTTCCATCTTACCATTCCAGAAACTTCCCCATGCTTTTGTGCACACTTGCATGCACACATGTAATTACCCTTTTTGCAAGTCTAACTCTCTAGTCTCTCAGCCTCCAAGGTCACGTATGCTATGTTAACCAACATTCTGTGGCTTGCCCTCCCTGCAGTTCCCAACTGTACACTCATTTGGTTCCTCTCTTCTACAATCAGTTAATGAGTATCTGATTCTTTACCAGGCACCGGGGAGGGTAATATTCCTTGCCCTCCAATACCAAATGGGAAGTACAGGAAGAGTGGGACACACAAGGGGACTGAGGGCACAGAGGTGCCAGAAAATAACTCTGTCTGAGAGCAGCACAATAGATTTTAGAAAAGCAATGCTGAAATGAGAGTGACTGGATGTACCTGGGCAAAGGGAGAGAAGGACATTCAGAGCCAAGAGAACAGCATTTAGACAGGATTTCAAGGCTGAATTATACAGAATATGGTCATCTCACACTGCCAGCATGAAGAGGCTGTATGTGTATACACTTGTATATGTGTGCGCAAGAGAGAGAGACAGAGACAAAGAGAAAGAGAAAAAGCAAAGAGAGAAAAATGAGATGTAGGAGGCTGAGCCCACACTGCTTGGGGGTGGCAGGCAGCTGGGACAACACACGTCACCTCTGCCTTTCCATGGTCTGAGTGGCAATCCCAACTCCTTGGTATGCTTACAGTGCACCAATTTTAAATGCAAAATCCTTTAACAACTGTTTTCTCTTTCCTTCTGTCTTCCCTTCCTTCTAAAGGTCTGTTTATCTCAATTCTCATTTCTGCCCCACTCTGAGCCCGGAGTTTTAGTGCCAATGCTTTTACACAAATCCAGCTTCACGTCCTGAGCAAAATATAATTTCATAGGAATGTAATTCTGGAATGATCTCATTGAAAAAGCACATCCAGCAAAGGCCATGAGCAAATTTCAGGCCAGCCCATTCACACCCAGAGCCAAGGAGATCGCAGACCCCTTTCCCTTAAATGGACAACATGCCTGGGACCCAGCAAAGCACACCAGCTGCCCACGGGTATTATCCTGCCCACAGTCAGCCTGCCTGCTTGCAGCCTGAGGCCTGGGCCTACAGCAGCGACCACCACAAACCATTCTGCACCGTACAAGGACAGATTTTCAGGAGAGCATCCAAGCAAACAGGCCTCACTGCCTAGACTCTCCCCATGTCCCTTGGGAGGGCTCTGGCTGCAGGCCAGGAAACATCAGCTGAAACTCCTAACACCCCCATCACAGCCCTGTCAAGCAGAAGGTCCAGAAGCCAAGCTGGTGCAAATGCTCCCCACACCCACCCGCCTTCCCTACCTCTGAGAAGCTCAGCTGCTGTCCACCTCTATTGAGAAAGTCAAGAGAGCAGGGTGTTTGACTCTGAAACCAGATGGCAAAGCCAGGTCTAGTCCTTTCCAGCAGGACTGAGACAGGGTAGAACTGGGGAAGAAATAACATGTTCGAATGCACTTTCAAAAATTCTAGCTGAAAATCACCAAGCTGGAAGCTTTGGGAAAAAAATGTCCTTATTCCAAATCTGTACTTCACCCCCCATGAATCCTCATAAAATGGACCAAAAGAGGAAGAAAAAAATGAATGGCTTGCAGGGCCGACAGGAACTCTATATATTATCTTTGCAACTTGTCTGCAAATCTGTAACTCTTCTGATATTGAATGTTTATTAAAATTAGTGGTTAGTCATTGTTTCCTCTGTAAGGAATAATGGGAAAAGAGTAGTCTGGGGCATGAATTCCAACTCTACTTCTACTAGCTACCAAGCTGTGAATAAGCTTTCGAGGCTTGAGCTTCCTTAACTCTAAGGTGGGGATGACAGCTCCAAGCACGAAGTATTCTTGTGCAGATTAAATAAGATACTGCAAGCACAGCACTTACCACTGCCCAAAGTGCTTTCTTTCTGGGCAGCAGCAGTTCCCTAGTTCGGCCAGGCTTCACCTTAGGTTCTTGGCAACTGCAGTTGGAGGCCCTACCTTCACTCCACAGCCCCACAGTCTCTATGATTTACAGCCTTTTCCACACACAGCATCACAATTTAAGCCCACAGTAATCACCCAAGGGCTGAAAGCCACCTCACGGCGCGTTCCAACTAGTGAGAGCACACCTTTGTTGACAGAAACATGTTCTTCTCCTTCCTGCCTTCCCTTCCTCCAATAGGATCCAGCGTCACTGCCAGGAGCTGAATTGCTTTTGTGAGGTTCACGGGGGTCAACCTTCAGAGGGAAAGGCAGAAGCTGACAGAGCTGGGCTTGCAGTACAATCAGCCGTCCATGTGAGGAGGCTGGCGGGGGGAAAGTATGCTCTCAAAGTTGCCGCAGAAGACTCTTCACCCNCTGAACACCTGACCTGCCTCTATGCTGACTACTGCTGGAAGGCAGACCTTCAAAAGGCAGAATTCAGGAAGCCCACCCTCCTCCCTTGTACACCAGTAGACTGTAAAGATACACAGGCATTGACTCCCCTGATCCAGATTCTAGAGAAGCGACCCAAGGCTGTTTCACCTTCATATCCTTTACCATCTTCAGTGTTTCTGCTACTGAGAATCTTCCAAGTTCTAGTATCAACCTCCTCAGTAAAATCAACAGTAATCACTGATCACTGCTTTGTTTTTAGCAGAGAGCAAATAAACATGAGATGTAATTCCTGATCTCAAGGAGCTCACAGTCTAACTCAGGGAAGCAAGACATAATAGGAAATAATTCAAATGTGAGTTCCAGACTAAAAGTGCTCAAAAGCACAGTGGGTGGGAGTGAAGGGGCTCATGAAAGGATTTCTGTGGGAGACGGAAAAAGAGACAAGTTTTAAAGGACAAAGAGTAGTTGGACAGAATCAGACAAAAGGTTGTTTGAGATTTAGAGTCAGACTATGACTCAAGGTCCCAAGGCAGGAAGAATGGCAGCCCTGGGAGGTAAGGAGGAAAGAGAACAGCCTGACGACAAAAATAAAATGCTCCCCCGGGGTCGTGATACCCTGTTGTCCCTCTGCTCCTGCCTCTGCCAAGAGCACGCTCAGTGCGTCCTTTTTCTGCACTCCTCTGAAATCCGCCCGCCTAGAGTGCACAGAACACAGCCAGCCCAGCTCCCTAAAACTGAAAACACCTAGGTGGAATTCTTGGTACTCAAGGATCCTGCCTCCACAACAGGACAAACTTCAGTCAAAGTGGGTCACGAGCTGGGTCTATTGTTCTGGGCCAGGTAAAGCTAAAAGTCTGATTCTTCACTCGAGAGCAGGAGAAGGGGGATGAAATTTTAAGTACAATCTCTGGTTTGCCAGGACAATAGTCTCTCCTCTTTCCATTCACACTTACAATCATTCGTACATTCAACTAATATATACTGAAGACCAACCCCGTGTTAACTAATGTACTTAGTGGTGGTTGGGACACCATCCATCAAGCATGGGGCCATCCACAAAGAGCTGACATTCCAGTAAGGTGAATACAAAGGACACATAAACACAACAAATGCCAGGAAGACTATTTTAAGTGCCAGTGGGGACATAAAGGCTGCAGAAATGTAGAGGGGGATCGTTTCCAGGGAAAGAAGCAGAAAGGGTTCATAGAGAAGGCTGCCCTTGCACTGGTCCTGGAAGATCAAACAGCGGAAGGGTAGATGGGCAACCCTGGGCAGATGGAACTATATAAGCAAAGTCTTAGAGGCAGGGAAGTAGAAGACATACAAAGGAGAATAAGATGTTCAGTCTGATGGGAACTTACCGGCAAGTATACCACGGAGGAGAGCTGGAAAGAGGGAAATCCCAGATCTTAGAGGCCTTTGAGAACCAAATTAAGGATCTTTTCTCTGGGAAATCAAGGAACTATTCTGAGAAAGGAATAATGGGTCAGGAACTGCTTCTGAAAGATGAAGCCACACTCAGAAATCTAGGGACTATACATCTGCTACAACATGGATGGACCTAGAGTTTTGGGTTATTTCTTTCATTTTGCTGTTCAAAGCTATGTTGGGGTTTCCCCTGTGGCTCAGTGTATTTGAAATGGATAACCAAGAAGGACCTACTGAACAGCATAGGAAACTCTGCTTATGTAACAAACTAAATGGGAAAATGTACAACTGAATCACTTTGCTATAAACCTGAAACTATCACAATATTGCTAATCAATTATACTCCAATATAAAATAAAACATTAAAAAAAAAAAGAAATCAAGAGGCTGTAGCAGAAGTCTGTTTTTATAGTCCACCAGGATTGAAGACTGTAGTGAGGATAAGAGGGAGGAGATTCGTAATCAATTACATGCCTGGAATTCTTGTCTTTGAGGTTCAGGCTGACAGAACAATAAGTGGGCAGTCCTAAGGGTGGGGCAAGGGCCAGAGGGAGCCCCCAAAGAGCTGTAAGTATTCAGGGGCTTGGGGAGGAAAAGGAATTTCAGAGTTGAGGATCCTGAAAGTGGAATAGCTCCAAGTGATGAGGCCAGAACTACGAGCACCTTAAGAGGAATGAAGATACAATCTTTAGAGTTGAAAAGACTGAGGGACTCTGAGGCCAGAGCACTGAAGGATTCTCAGCATGAAGTCCCAAGTCCTATTAGAGCAGACAGGAGACCTGTGAAGAAGGCTGGAAGCAACTAACGTGGAAGGCAAGAGGCAGTCAGCACCAAGAAGGAGGACAGGAGATATGTGGGAAGGGAGAGACTGACTTCCAGTGGAAAAGGTTGCCAGGCAGGGCTGGAAGCAAGATCAGGCAGTAGAGAGTGAAAGTCAGCGGAGGAGAGGAAGTTGCTTCATTAGAGCAGGTCACAAGGGAAGTGAAATCTTCAGGAAAAGCCAGGTTTCAAGTAGGAAGGCTCAAAGAAAAGGTAGAAAACAAGAGGCAATACCGCTTTTTGTTTATCAGATTAGGCAATCAAATGATAAAACTAATCCCAGAGTCAGGCAGAGGTTGGCGAACGGAGCACTCTCAGAACCTGGTGGAGGTACTGGAAACCAGCACAACTTTTCTGGAGGACAATTTAGGATTATATAAACTATGATAAATACATGCTCACAATGATACCCTACATAAAGTTAAAAGACAAGCCACAGCCAGGAAGAAAATACTGCAAAGCATACAAAAGACTAAAAATGAGAACACATTAACTTCAAAAATCAATACGAAAAAGGTAAATAACCCAACTGGAAAACAGATATTAAAGATATGAATAGACAATTCAAAGAAAAGGAAACCCAAATAACCAATAAAATATGGAACAATGCTCAACCTCTCCGAAATCAGGAAAATGCATATTAAAGCAATGTGATATTAGTTCATATTAATTAGACTGGAAAATACTGAGAAGTATAGAATCTCCGAGTGTCAGCAAAAATTTAGGGAAATGTAAATCTGCATACATTGCTGGAAACGCATACAATCACTATCGACAGCAATCTGGTACAACCTAAAAAGCTGAAGAGTCATACACCCACTACAGGTGGCTGGTGTACATAAACTCTTGTGCATTCCCTGTATAAGGCTGCTCATCATAGCCTTGTTTGGAACACATAAAAAGTGGAAAGACTTAACTCATCTCTCACTAGCATGCAATGGCACATCATACACCAATTAAACAATCATTATATACATGCATGCTTTTCAAAAACGATACTAAGTGAAATAAACCAGGCTGCCAAAGGCTGCATGCTGGAATGGTGTCATGTGTATAAAATGTTAAAATACACAATACTATACATTAATTATGAACACATGTATACATATAAAGAATAAGATATGCATGGGAATGAGGCATATCAATTTCTGAGAGAAAAGGACTGGGGGAAGCTTAATCGTATCTGTCATATTAAAATTTTTTTAAATAAGAGACCTGAAGCAAATATGATAAAATGTTAAATGTATTAAATTTGGGTGATGGGTGTACAGGCTTTTATTATATCAATTTTTTTTCTTTTGCTTAAAATATACTTAAAATTTTAAAGATATTATTAAATAGTTCATGTACATTATATACTATTTGATATAGCAATTCCATTTCCAGAAATTTATCCTGACGTTATACAAATAGGGATAGATACTTAGACATTTACCACCACGTAGCTGTTTTAACAATAATTCTATTCATTTACTTATTATTTTTGGCTGTGCTGGGTCTTCACTGCTATGCGGGCTCTTCTCCAGTTGCAGTACATGGGCTCCTCATTGTGGTGACTTCTGCTGTTGGGGAGTACAGGCTCTAGGGAGCTCAGGCTTTGGTAGTGGTGGCACGTGGGCTCAAACAGTTGCAGTTCCCAGGCTCTAGAGCATAGGCTCAGTAGTTGTGGCGCAGTCTTAATTGCTCCAAAACATGTGGGATCATCCCGAACCAGGGACTGAACCCATGTCTCCTGCAAATTCTTTCCCACTGACCCACAGGGGAAGCCCCAGCATAGCTTTGAACAGCAAAATAAAAGAAATAACCCAAAAGACCACTGTCAGGAGATTAAATAAATATTGATTCATCCATACAATGGAATTCTCTATGGGGCATTAAACATTACAAAGTAGCTCTACCTATGTCCCTGAAAGATACCCATGTAATATTATTAGTCAAGTGTTAGTTGCTCAGTTGTGTCTGACTCTTTGCAATCCCCTGCCAGACTCCTCTGTCTATGAGATTCTCCAGGTAAGAAATACTGGAGTGGCTTGCCATTTCCTTCTCCAATTATTAGTCAAAGAAGGAAGCAAATAACAATGCTATGTTTATATTTTGAAAAAAGTATATCTAGAACATGTAAGAAAAAAGATCCCAAAGGATATATACCAAAAAATTCAATTACGCTATCTCTCATAAAAGGATGATATGTGATTTTTCCTTTCTTCCTAATATTTTTTATGTAAAATATTCTGCAATGAATATGCATTTCTTTTATTATTTTTAAAAATCAATAAAGTTAATTAATTTTGCACAAAAGAATAGAAAAAGGAAGAAGGAGATGGGTCTGTCAATAGGAGGGGGATTTTACCTGGTATAATTCAAGAGGCTAGGAGAAAAAGAAGGAGATATTGAAGACAGAATTGTAACAAAAGCTCTACAAAAATGAATGGGTTGAAAGAGCAAGGCTCAGATGTTTTCATCCAGGGTAAGAATCTTCAGTAAGAGGAAGAAGGTAAGAGGTAGGCGGGCAGCTGGGGATAGCTCTTTGTAACTGAAGGGCAGAGAAAGTGGGTCAAAGAAAACTAACAGTTCCCAAATTCTACACAAAATGTTGATAATTATTCATGCTCTGTTTCACAGTTTCTGAATCTGGTATGGAGACTAGCTTCTTTTGGTGTAGCTCGATTAATGGAAAGAAGATTCTTGGCTAAGCTTCCTGGGTATAAAGTCCATCATAAGAACAGATCCCCGGGGACTTGCCTGATGGTCCAGCGGCTAAGACTCTGCGCTTCTAAGGCAGGGGGCTTGGGTTCAATTCCTGGTCAGGGAACTAGATCCCACATACAACAACCAAGACACAGCACAGCTAAATAAATAATTTCTTTAAAAAAAGAACAGATCCCTGAAGAGTGGAATTTTCAGCCCAAACTGTCTTTCCTTTATTCAACTCACCCCACACTCCCACCCCTCATACTCACTCAGCTTTAAGGACATACCAGTCATGACTGAATTATCTGTGAGGAGGAGGTTGACTGAGGCAACAAAAGCAATGGCCTCACAGTGGCCTGGCGTTGGTCTTGTCTGCATAACCAGCAATTCTATGTCTCTAAAATTAGTGAGAAAGGCAAGGAAGCCTCAAGGAACAGAATGAGAAAAGCGGGCTGGTGGGCAAGGTGGCAGTCACAAGCCAGTCTTGCATACAGGCAAACGTGAAACACCTACACCCTAAACCAACCAAAAAGGTACTGGCCACATAGCATCTACAAACCGACACAGACGCTCTCTTGGTATGTGTATCTTCCTTCTGGGTGCAGTACCTCCGTCACATAAGGCCCCAGAGGGTCAAGTCGCTGATAAGAAACCATGGCATGGCAAGTTACAACCTCTGAGACTCCAGGAGGATACGGTGAAACAAAGTCACTCTTTGCACCGTCACACGCTGTGGGTTTCATCCAAGGAGTCAGCTGCCTGCATTTCCACAGCAGTCAAGTTCCCAAATCCTGAATTTGGGCTATGCCAATGAAAAACCATCATCAGTGTTTCTTTCCATTAAGAACTGACTGTATATTACTACAATGAGGTACCAACTCACACCAATCAGAATGGCTATCATTTAAAAGTCTACAAATTAAAATGCTGGAAAGGATGTGGAGGAAAGGAAATCCTCCTACACTACTGGTAAGAATGTAAATTAGTGCAGTCACTATGGAGAACAGTATAGAGGTTCCCTAAAAAACTAAAACTAGAGTTGCCATATGATCCAACAATCCTACTCCTGGGAAAATATTCAGAGAAAACTATAATTCAAAAAGATACATGCACCCCACTGTTCACAGCAGCACCACACACAATAGGTAAGAAGGACTGATGCTGATGCTGAAGCTCCAATACTCTGGCCACCTGATGCGAAGAGCTGACTCACTGGAAAAGATCCTGATGCAGGGAAAGATTGAAGGCGAGAGAAGAAGGGGACGACAGAGGATGAGATGGTTGGATGGCATCACCGACTCAATGGACATTGAGTTTGAGTAAACTCCGGGAGTTGGTGATGGACAGGGAAGCCTGGTGTGCTGCAGTCCATGGGGTCGCAAAGAGTCGCACCTGACTGAGCGACTGAACTGAACTGAAGACATAGAAGCAACCCAAGGGTCCGCAACCCAAGGGTCCATCAACAGACAAATGGATAAAGAAGATGTGACACACATACATACATACATACATATATATATATATATATATATATATAATGGAATATTACTCAGTCATAAAAAAGAATGAAATAATGCCATTTGTTGCAGTATGGATGGATCTAGAGATTATCATCTAAGTGAAGTGAGTCAGACAGAGAAAGACAAATACCACGTGGTATCACTGACGTGGACTCTAAAATACAGCACAAACCAACACACCTACAAAACAAAACAAACTCACAGATATATAGAGAACAGGCGTGTGTTTGCCAAGGAGCGTGAGAGGCTGGGGAGGGAAGGATCAGGAGTTGGGACCAGCAGAGGCAAACTATTATACACAGGATGGATAAACAACAAGGTTCTACTGTGTAGCACAGGGAATTACATCCAACATCCTATAATAAACCATAATGGAAAAGAACACAAAAAAGACTATATAATATATGAAGTCTCAATCACTCTATACACACTTTTCAGTATGTATATACTCAATCACTTTTCTGTACCCCAGAAACTAACACAACATTGGAAATCACTTATACTTCAGTAAAAATAAATATATAAATAAATAATTGATGGTGATCATAGCTGTTTTTCCTGGTTTCTAGGACAAGACACACAAGGATAAAAGAACACATATGCAAAACATTCTGCGATTCAATTTCCCCTCTTTCTACCTCTGACCAACAAGGATGACACAGAGCAAAGGGTACTCCCTGCATGGGGAAGGCAGTCACCTGTCTGCCCTGGTGTTGTTTTCCAGCCTCTGCAAAAGTCACCCAGTCCCAACTAGAATCTCTCCCTGGTCACGATAACCCCATGATTTGTTGTGATGTGAGCTTTATTCCGCAACTGCCCAGTACTGGTATTATCTAAAAGTGATGACAGTCATTTCCAGACCAGCAATAGTCACAGAGATAAAGCAAAGGGCAAGCCCCTGTCTAGCATTTATGACTCAGGAGACGAGGAAGAGAAGGGAAAAGACAATGGGCTCATTCACCTGATCTCTCAAGACTTTGTCAGCCTCTCATTTGTAAATAGAGGAAAAGCCCAAGACCTGGTGCTTCAGAGGGAATTAAACATTTGGTCAGTCCCATTCCCTCCTGGGGCTATTATAAAAATTAAACAAAATAATACTTTAATACAGGCAAGAGCGTAAGTTGTATGGCTCCATCTTATAGGAAGTCAACCCTTGCATCTGTTTTCCAAACACCACACATCTGCTTCCATTTGGAAGTAAGTCAAGAATATAGAAGTCAGGGGCTTGAATTGATTCCTGTCCAACTCTTAGAAACTCTTAAAAAGTGATATTTAAAGACCATCTAAGGGGGTGTAATGAATAGCCACGCCCCTGGGTATTTTAAGCTCCATGTTTCTATCAGATCACTGGAAAGCTACATACATACACGATTAGCTCAGCTCCTTACAGGGTGGTTTTCACTGAGCTGCAATCTCATGTAACACATTTGTATTTTATCAGCAGTCACTATATGAGAATTATTGGAAACTGAAATCACATAAGCATTTGTTACACAAACAGTAATATATATATATATATAGCCTGTGGTTGTAAAAACAAGGAAAAAAAAATAAAAACATACCTCTCAGTTTTAAAATGGTAAGGATCATTATCTTTTGTATCATTCAGTATCTCCAACAAATACATTCACATACAAAATTTCAC
Source organism: Redunca redunca (assembly GCA_006410935.1). Taxonomy (NCBI): domain Eukaryota; kingdom Metazoa; phylum Chordata; class Mammalia; order Artiodactyla; family Bovidae; genus Redunca; species Redunca redunca. Next base: position 46,486 of record SJYQ01004431.1, read on the forward strand.
TATAAATTTAAAAAAAAATTTCACTAAAATATAAGACTTTGTCTGCCTTGAGAGACATGGCATGTTTCCTCTTACTTTATGGTAAGATGTCAAAAGGTCAGTTTCCCAGACTGCCAAAGAACGAGGAGTCAAAGCGCAAGGCCATTCATAGCAATGATCTTAATTAAGAAGATTAGGACACTCAAGATTAGGATGCCCTTCTTTTCTTTGATGTTGATGATCTGCTTCCACGTTATAGAAACCTCCCTTCATCCATCATCCACTGTGTGCCAAGCACCGTCCCCAAGTGTTAACTATGTTAATTAATTTAAGGTGCCAAAACAATCCTAGAAGGGAAATGTTATCAATTCTGTTTTACCAACAAGAAAACTACAGCCCAGGGTCACACAGCTAGTAAAAGGCAAACCCAGAATTCAAACTAGGTCTAACTGAAGTTCCTGTTCCTCCCACTATCTCATGGAAAGTACAGTCAAGGGCTGTTTTTATTGTCTTCTGTAGCCAGCCACCTCAATTCCTCTTGTGAAGGACAGAATATAAAACCAATGAAAGAGAGCACATAAAAATATTTTATATGCTGTAAGTTATCATTCAAATGTAAATAACTATCCTTATCCTCCAGGAGAAGATGTAGAAAGCCAGGCTGACATCTCTGCTGACACGTGTGCACACGCACACACACACACATGCACACACACGCACACCAGTAGTCAGCAGGAAGTGAACTCCAAGAACAGTCCAACAGGAAAACTTTTCTCTTGACATTTAAGCCATGAAAGCATGTGGTCCAATTACTCCCTTAAACATAGGCATTTGACAAGATAGTGAGAAGTCATCCCATTTTTACCCTCCCTTGGGGACACACGTGGCTTGTTTTTGAATTAAGGAGATGCTGGTATTAAGCCAGCTAGGTCTTCTTTTCTTCTGATTCCTCTCAAACTTATCTCCTGTGATGTCCTTCCTAAAAGCAAAATTTCAAGATACATTATCTTTGCCAGGAGGAATCATGGGGTTGAGTTTTCATTTCTGACTCCTCCCCAAATCCATGACTCTTTTTTTATTTTTAAGACTTTATTGAATTTGTTACAATACTGCTTCGGTTTTATGTTTTGGATTTTTGGCCACAAGGCTCCCCAACCAGGGACCGAACCCACACCCCTGCACTGGAAGGTGAAGTATTAACCACTGTACTGCCAGGGAAGTCCCCACAAGTCCATGACTTTAGCTCAAAGTTCTTCAAAACTCTGAAACTCACAATACGGTTCTTTCCTATAACCTTGATGGCCATGACCTAGGGGAGATAAATGTGCTCTCCCTGGTATATCAGAGACAAAGTTCAGAATAGCCAAGGCCAGAAAAAAGGACCCTTAGCCTCTAGTCCTCAGGCAGGAATGGCTTTCTAAAAGTTTAAGAGGCTGGTGGTCACCAGCAGCAAGAAAACGCACCCCCTCTACCTGCCCCCACCCAAATTCTATAAGCAAAATGTAACGGACAGCATCACCAACTCAATGGACATGAGTTTGAGCAAGCTCTGGGAGTTGGTGATGGAGAGGGAAGCCTGGCGTGCTGCAGTCCATGGGTTCGCAAAGAGTCAGACACGACTGAGCAACTGAACTGAACTGAAAGCACATGACACAAATCTTCACAAAGACTAGCTAAGTAAGACTCAATCAAAAGGCACCAAGGGCTACTTCACAAAGGGATCTATTAGGGATAAACCAGTGAGCAGGGACTCAGTGGACAATCGCCCTAATATCAGCACTGCTTCGATGATCAAGAGTGTCTCCTCTGGAGGGCTCCTGCTTCAACCCCCACCCAAATATCACAATTCTTTTCCTGTTCGTTATTAATTCCCCACCCCATTAGTTTCCTTCCACCTCAACCAGTGGACAGCAATGTCTACTAGAGCAGCAGTCCCCAAGCTCTTTGTCAAGAGAGATGGAGGATGGTTCAGGCAGTAATGCAAGCAATGGGGAACAGTAGATGACGCTTTGCTCACTGGCCAGCCGCTCACCACCAGTACAGCCTGGTTCCTAACAGGCCATGGACTGGTACCAGTCCGCAGCCCTGGGGAATGGGGACCGGGGACCCCTGTACTAGAGCACACAGACTTAAAAGCTGTTTAAAATGAGGTTGTGCATTTTTTTCACTTTGCCTTCTGCTAAGCGTGCCTCCAATCTGCTCCATAGATTGCTGTTCAGCTAACAACTATCCCATAACCTCCAAGTCTTCATAGATCTATGCACCACCTCCTACCCTAACAAAGACCAGGCTCTCCCTAATGGCCCTTTCTTCACCTTGGCAACATCAATCCTGATGTGGATGGAGCCACTCAAAACCCCTGTCTCATGACCAACCGCCTGACTTTGATTTTGCTTTCGTTACCCATGCCTACGAATCTCGGACCTTGGCATCGTCCGAGTCAATGCATCTCAATCTTGTCCTCCAAAACCCTACTCCCTGACCGCAGTTCCCCTTCCTGCCTATCTCTGGGTCTTTCTACTGTTCAACAACTGCTCTTTGACCTTGGTCAGGTCTCTCTTCCCTTGAGCCCTCCTCCTGTTTCCGAATTTACCTTTCTGTCCTTCCAGGCAAGAATCCATGATCCATCACGCCCACAAACTCTGGCCCCAGTGAGAGAGGGACCCACCACAGATACAAAATCCACAGATGCTCAAGTCTCTCATGTGGCCGATATAGTACTTACATATAACCTATGCATACCCAGCCATGTACTTTAAATCATCTCTAGATTACTTACAATACCCTAGTACTATGTTAACGATGTATAAATAACTGTAAATACAATGTGAATGCTAAGTAAACAGTGGCCTGTGTGTGGCAAATTCAAGTTTTGCTTTTTGAAACTTTCTAGAATTTTTTTCCTAATATTTTCCATCTGTGGTTGAATGAATCCATGGATGCAGAACCCAGGGATACAAAGGACCGAGTTTAAAGCCTAATGCTGGATCAATTGAATCATCAGTATTCCTTGATCTTTTGTGAAGGCAACTAAAAACTGCTGGTCAGAAATCAATACAGCTAAACACGTCTGAAAGGTCTCTTGAGACAGTTATGTTCTGAAGTGTTTATGGATGAAACAGTATAATGCTTGGAATTCACTTGCAAAAATCCACAGGAGCAAAAAGAAGGGTAGTGGACAAGGACAGAGGAAAAACAAGTTAGCCCCAATGCTGGTAACAGTTGAAGATGGATGCTGGATACATGGGTGTTTGTCTTCTCTTTTCTCCACTCTGGGGTATGTTCGACATTTTCTATAATAAAAAGCTCAAAAAATAAAACCACTTAAGTTGAAGATTGATGGGGAGTAGTGCCAAAGGTCACCCACAGATTATCTGCTAGTTATGAAATAAAAGCTATAATTTTACAATGGAGAAATTTGGCTGCCCCTACCTTAAGCGGTGACCAAATTTAGCATCAATAATAGTGAGGAAACCAGACGTTGTATGCCTCTGATTTGCTTCATCATTTATAGTTTCTTCCCCAAAAACGCTTACCCTAAATCTGACCAAACCTCTATATCTAATTTACAGTTTACAGAAAATACAGGGAAAAGAGGAAGAATCTAGATTATACCCCAAAGAAACAATGAGACAAATCCATAAAGTGGCAAGAAAATTCATGTTAAAAATACTTAAGAAAAAGGAATGCCTAAAGCTGAACTCATTTCCCACTCTACCTCTAATAAAACACTTCCCCCTCCTGTACTCTGGTTCAGTCTATCACCAAGTCCTGCAGGTTCCATCTCCTTAATGTCATATTCATCTCCTCTATTCCCCTACCATTCTCTGACTCAGACTTTACTACTGACTGACTGACTGACTGACTGCAATAATTTTCTAAGAACCATCTCCCTGCTCCCAGCTTTATTTTCTTCAAATCTCCTAGGATTCAGCCAAAGTGACCTTTTGCTAAAATGCAAATTTAGCAGCTATAGTGCTCCAGTGCTCAAATTCTTTTAGCAGCTCCACTGTTCACAGCAATACTTCCCAAAATGTGGTAAGGAACTGCATGGGAGGAACTCAACATCATATTCCGCAGAAGTAAATGGCATGAAATCACAAGGTGATCGAGTCATTCACTCTGTAAGTCTTTCAGAGCTCACTAGATTAAGAAGCAAGTCTCCACTTGCTTCTTTAACAGCAAGTGGGGTTGGGGTAGGGGGAGGGAGAGGAGACATTCACAGCCAGCAGTATCTGGCAAAATGTTTTCAACACTGTTTTTTGCTTCCATGTATTTACTTTAAAACTTATCTGCTGTGCATGGCAAGGTATATTGATTTTCCACTTTACAAAAGTGAGATAACTTCTCCTCTTAAAATAAATTTAAGTTTGAAAGTTAGCTGACTTAAATATGTAAATAATAGTTTGGAGAGGTCATGATAATATTGTGAAGATGGTAAGCAATGAATTAAATCTGGGGAAAACTGCCCTACAGCATAAAATTCAAATTAATCTGTATGATTGTGGTGACTTCAAAAGAAGGTAACCAGTTGTTTGCTATTTCTCTCCTTGAACCAGAAGGGCCTCTGTAACTACCTCAAGGAACAGAATGGGCCCACGTGAAGGTACTGATCTTCCAAGGCTAGCTTGGATGGGGCCAGTGACCCCTACCAGTCTCTCAGGGAACTTGCTTCCCAGGCCTGAGCCACCGTGCTGGAGGGACCCCAGGGAGCAGGAATGGAAATGGGCTGGTAGGAGCCAGAGAGCTGAGTGGCCGCAGCTGTTTGAGTCTTCCCCTCTCAGATACCACACATAGGAGTGACTGAGTCTTCTGAGTAAGTCCAGCCCAACCACCTTCTGAAAAAAATTACATGAGAAGACCCCAAGCAAGACCCTTAAAAACATGAGAGAATAATAAAATTATTGCTTAAACATGCATGATGTTTTGGGGTGATTTGGTACACAGAAAAATGGTAGATCTAGCCTCCAAGAGCTATTCCCCAAGGCCTATCTCCATAGTCTCATCTTTTCCTTTCAGTACTTTAGGTCTCTATAGTTTCCTCTTCTCCTTTCAGTATGTTAACTATATCCAGCCATTCCCTTCTGGCCTGCAGAGTTTCTGCTGAAAGATCAGCTGTTGATCACATGGCGTTTCCTTTGCATGTTACTTGTGGCTTTTCTCTTGCTGCTTTTAATATTCTTTCTTTGTGTTCAGTCTTTGCTAGTCTGAGTAGTATGTGTCTTGGTGTGTTTCTCCTTAGGTTTATCCTGTATGGGACTCTCTGCACTTCTTGGACTTGATTGACTATTTCCCTTCCCATGTTGGGGAAGTTTTCGACTACAATCACCTCAAAAATTTTCTCAAATCCTTTCTTTTTCCCTTCTTCTTCTGGGACCCCTAAAATTCAAATGTTGGTGTGTTTAATACTGTCCCAGAGGTCTCTAAGACTATCCTTAATTCTTTTCCCTTTATTCTGCTCTTCAGCAGTTATTTCCACCATTCTATCTTCTGGCTCACTTAGCCATTCTTTGGCCCTATAGTCTCATCTTAACGCTGCTCACTCTCCCTACTGTACACAGAAAAATGACCAATTAGTAGCTTTGCACACACAGACTTTGCATACACTGCTTCACTCTTCTGTTTTTGCATATGAGGATGAGATGGCTGGATGGCATCACTGACTAGACAGACGTGAGTCTGAGTGAACTCCGGGAGTTGGTGATGGACAGGGAGGCCTGGCACGCTGCAATTCATGGGGTCGAAAAGAGTTGGACACGACTGAGCGACTGAACTGAACTGAACCCTTCACCTGGAATGTCCCTCCTTGACTTGGCCATTTAAAAACTATTCATAGTGTCAAAAAGCAACAAACTTAAAAAAAAAAAGTATATTCATACTTCAAAATGTGAACCTTTGTGAAACTTTACCTGTATATTCCTTACTGTCTTCCCACCAGTGACTGAATTAATCCTTTCTTCCCAGAGCCACTTGGATGGTGGTGTAAATCTCACTGTAGTGTACAGACCTTGTATATGTCTTATGTGGTAAACTATTAAGTTTCCTAGGGGTAGGGAGTGTATGTCTGTGTGCAGCTGGTCCTACAGGGCTAAGGAGTGTTTGCTAGTCTGAAGTAGTTTATCCTTCTGCTTCCTTATTAGTCTACTTCACTAAAAACATTTCCATCTAAGCTTCTGGCTGACAAGAGCAGAGATGACGCCGGGTCAATGCTGCTTTCGCTCTATCGCACTCTAACTTCCCATCCCAGGATTTTCCTTTGAGAAAGGCTTTCTTTCCTGGGTTCAGGACCTTGAGGAGCAGCAAGCCTAAACTGCTAAAAGCTGACTTTTAAAACACAGCTGGGGGGAACTACTTGTTGAATATCTGGGACATAAGTTTATTGAGGAATAAACATTATTCCTCTTCCTTCTTTCACTTTAAAACTCTTCCTTAATCTGTCTTCTAAGCAGCCAAGTTTCTTCACACTTCTTCCTATGGCTTCCCTCCAGCAGTCACATGGTTCCTGGGTCTCACCATCCCTTCTGACTTTGGCCCTGAATGTCCTCAGCGCCAACCTGCACTTCTTTAACAGGCAATTGCCTCCCAGGCTAAACTCATTATACCAGCTATAATTTAAGAGAGAGGCTTTCACGTCATACCACCCTGGTCTATCACT
>SJYQ01004432.1:0-30822 GCA_006410935.1 Redunca redunca
GTTGAAATGTTTTTTTGAGGAATTTGTGAGGGAGAAAGTAATCTCCTAGTCCTATTCCTCCGCCATCTTCCCAGAATTCTATTTTTCTTTAAAGCATAAAATTTTTTCTTGTGATACTGAATTATGTTTAAGAATCTCTTCAATGCTGAATGATACACACGCATACACATACACTATTCAACAACACATTTGCTTAGTATGGATTTGCAACTATAACTAATATCAGTGAACATGGTTTAGTTTTTATATTTATTAGAAGAAAGCATGTGAAGAGCAGCGAGGAGAGTATCCCAAACAGGAGAAATAAGAGCAGAGATATTGCATAGGAATAAATACAATAAGGGCTTCCCTGATAGCTCAATCAATGAAGAAGAACCTGCCTGCAATGCAGGAGACCCAGGTTCAATCCCTGGGTCAGGAAGACCCCTGAAGTAAGAAATGGCAACCCACTCCAGTATTCTTGCCTGGAGAATTCCATGGACAGAGGAGCCTGGCAGGCTATAGTCCACAGGGTTGCAAAGAGATGGAGACAACTGAGCTACCAGCACTTTCAAATACAGGTAATATAGGTAAGAGAATTCTGCACAAGAACTATTGAACTATAATTAAACTTAATTCCAATTCAGAAAAGTATCATTAGGTTGGACTCTAAATCTCAGAAGATTGTCTTGGATTTAAAAATAAGGATTCTCCTTTAAGAAGAAAATGAGTTTTTGAAAAATTGTGATTAAAATTAATAAATACAAATGAGCAAAAGCAGGAAAGGAGAACATTACATCTTAAAGTTATCTCTGAAGGACACATGTCCTCGCAATGAAAATGAGGTCTATTTGAAACAAGGCTTAAACATGCATGTAGGAGAGACCCTTCTGTAATGAGGTTCTTGGGCCTGAGCATGAGGAGTGGGGGTTTCTGCAGGGGCATATCAGAGTTGAAAGGGTGCAAGGAACAGAGAGCTAAAATCAGTCAGCGCCAGACCTGTAATCAAATCCATAAAGGGCGATTGAGGCTCAGCTGTGGAAAGAACCGAATACACAGGCCAGTTATACACTACTCTCTGAATTGTGTTTGTCTTTTTTAATGTGTGATAGTGAGAGATGTCAATGCCTGGACTTTATTTTCTGTGAGAAATTAAAGATTTGTTTAGCACTCAAACCCTGAATCAAATAACAAAAATAGAAGAAATGCATCCTTACAAATCAGCACAGTAGCTAACACGAGGAATTTGAACATGTGATCTATGGTCCCCAAGCCACAGAGGGATAGATAGCTGCCAGTGAATAATCTAAGGACAGAGCAGAGTGCTTTGAAATGAATTCAGATGCCAATGACTCCACGGTATGGGATCTTATGAACTGTGGGTTTGCTATTGATTAGCTGGCATTTGACCAAGCTAGTCAGATATGTTAATAATGTTATGAATATTGGGGACTATACATTCTAGTTATAGCAAGATGAAAGATGAAAGGAATACATAATATGCTAAAGAAAGGTTACATACACATATGCCTGTGTGTGTTTCTGTTGTATCAATCAACACGCATTTTACATGCAAGATTTATATGTGTGTATATGTGTGTGTGTGAGTATATGGGTGGATACATCCATCAGTAAAAAAATATTAAGGCACAGATGTATGATACAATTTTTTTGCATATAAAATAACATAGATTGAAATTTAAGTATGATCTTTATGTTAAAATATCCAGGAAGAAGAGAAATATATTAATAAACTAAAATAAAGCATTTTCATCATGTCTTCTTGATATTATGTACAGAATCTCACTCTCAATTTTTTAGCATTTACTGTGAAAATCTACTTTATTGATAAGCCAATTTTTTCCAAACATTGTTTTCATTGCCTCTTTTACATCTTTGTTCCTTAAACTATAGATGATGGGATTCAGCATGGGAATCACAATGCTATAAATTATAGACACAATCATATCATGATCTGAGGCATAGCTGGAACTTGGCCTCACATACATGAAGAGAACAGTGCCATGAAAAATGGCCACTCCAGTCAGGTGAGAGCCACATGTAGAGAACACTTTCCTTCTCCCTACAGCAGATGGCATCCTCAGAATGGCCAGCAGGATGAGGCCATAGGAGATCAGGACGATCAGGACAGTGACCATCTCAATAGAGCCTGCAAAGGAGAAGAGCAGAAGCTGGTTCGTGTGAGTGTCAGAGCAAGAAATAGCGAGGAGCGGAGGGATGTCACAGAACACATGTCTGATTTCGTTGGAGGCACAGAAGGAGAGGCTGAAAGTAGCCACTGTGTGTACAGAAGCATGCAAGACGCCACCGACATAGGAAGCAATGATGAGTGGCACGTAGACTCTGGGCGCCATGCTGACTGAATACAGGAGGGGGTCGTAGATGGCCACATAGCGATCGTATGCCATTGCAGCCAGAAGAAAGCACTCTGTGGTCCCAAAAGTAACAGCAAGAAACATCTGTGTTGCACATTCAAGGAAGGAAATGGCTTTGTTCTTTGACATAAAATCTGCTAACATTTTGGGGGTAATTACTGAGGAATAGCAGGCATCCACAGATGAAAGCACACTCAGAAAACAGTACATGGGGCTGTGGAGCCGGCAATCCCCAACGACCAGTACAACCAGTCCTAAATTTCCAATCAGCGTGAAGAGGTAAATTGCTAGAAACAAGAAGAATAAGATGATTTGCAGTTCAAGACTGTCTGTGAAGCCTTTCAGTAAAAAGGACGTTACTTCGGTGACATTCTTCATCTTGATACCTCATGGAATAAACTTGAAGAAGACTTTAAAAAAATTGAAATTTATTTCCTACCAAAGGAATGAATAACATGTGACTCAATGGAATGTGGTTTGTGTCCTTATGTTTATTTTTTTCCAGAGTATAATTTCCCAGGTGTCTTTCAGAACAGTGGGTCAAGTGTTCATGCCACTCACTGAAGACTCAAATGGGAAAATACGTGTATTCATTCACTCATGGGCTGAATTCATGCCATCTAGATCCATTAGATAAACCAGGTAATTTACCACTGCATTCTATCAGTTGTTTCCATATTAAATTAGCTTAAAACATCAAATCATTGGCTAAAATCAATTTCCTTCTTACATAAAATAACATGACCTACTGTATCAGTGTGCAGATAGCTTGAATAGAATATCAGCAATCTAGTCACATTCAGTAACTCTGAAAAATGTTTTCTTGTAATTTCTTATCCATAGAATGAAACATTAATATTTTACAAGGTGGAGCAAACACTGTACTATAAAATACATTGATATAGCTGAATCTTCAAAATATTGTTAAATAAATAATGCTAAATTAGTTTGGTCTTACAGAGTAGCAGTCTCTCAGACTGGAACATTTTTATGTGCTATTCCCAAATTCTTTCTAACTCTGTTAACCCTTATTAGGCATATCCAAAGGGAATAATCAAAATTTTCAAGATGATGGGCCACCATTGGATTAAACAATTATATTTTGAACTGTGGTGTTGGAGAAGACTCTTGAGAGTCCCTTGGACTGCAAGGAGATACAACCAGTCCATTCTAAAGGAGATCAGCCCTGGGATTTCTTAGGAGGGAATGATGCTAAAGCTGAAACTCCAGTACTTTGGCCACCTCATGCGAAGCGTTGACTGATTGGAAAAGACTCTGATGCTGGGAGGGATTGGGGGCAGGAGGAGAAGGGGACGACAGAGGATGAGATGGCTGGATGACATCACTGACTCAATGGGCATAAGTCAGTCTGAGTGAACTCCAGGAGATGGTGATGGACAGGGAGGCCTGGCGTGCTGCGATTCATGGGGTCACAAAGAGTCAGACACAACTGAGCAACTGAACTGAACTGATTGCAACTTATAGTTCATTTAAATGTATTTCTGAGATATTTAGCATTATATTGTCTTTTTTCATTTACTAAATAATCAGTAATATTTATTATTTTCAGATATCTAAAGTCTTTGATTTTCAATGGTCTCAAAACCTGTGGTGAAAAGGTGAATTTTTTCTGAAAACTAAATCAATTTTTTAAATTATTATACTTGTTTAGACATTGTTTTCTGTGGTTCCAGTGAATTATCCACTAGACAATCCAAGTCACAATTAAAGTCACTTATAAAAATTTTAACTAAATTATGACAATAATAAACAAATATAAACATAAATTTAATCCTTTGTATTTTCTTTGCTGTATTTATTCACCTATGTGAAAGGAAACAACTATTAATAAAAGGATTACACAGCATATCTGATCTTGTTAGGTCCAAACTCCTAAAATATTCAGCAAATGCCCTGAAGTTCTCTCTTACCTCAGCCAAAGCAGGTTTTGATGTCCTATGACACAATTAACATAAGCTGCTTATATCCACCTACTCAACTGTTGATGAAACCACAGGCGAGTCCCCAAGGGGATACACTCCAATTATGATCTAGCTCAAAATAGCAACATGGTGACTCACTCAATAAAAAAGAAAATGGTCCTGGAATAATTCATGACCCACTAATATTTGTTGAGTAAGTAAAATCATTCAGCCTCAGATTTATAACAATGCTTTATATTTGTATTTCCCTAATAACTAGTGGTGTTAAGTATTTTTTCAGCTAACCTGTTGTCCATCTGTATGTCTTCTTTGGGGAAAAGTCTGTTCAGGTGATCTGCAAACAGTTTTTCCTACTCTGTAGGAGGCCTTCTTACTCTATGGGTTCTTTCCTTTGCTGTATATAATTTTAGTGTGATGTATGCACCTTTATCTGATTCTGCTTTTGTTGCCTGTCCTTATGGTGTCATATCTATGAAATTATCGTTAGACATAGTGTCATGAGGATTTTCACTTATATTTCTTCTGAGAGTATGATAGTTTCATGTATTATGTTTAAGCCTAAGTTGACTTTTGTTCACAGCTTAAGATGAGGCTTGATTTTCATTCTTTTGCACGTGAATATCCGGTTTTTCCAACACCGACCACCCTTTTCCCGCTGTGTATTGCCTAACACCCTTGTTGAAGATCAGTTGATTAAATATGTGTGAGTTGATCTGTGAGCTCCTTATTCTGCTCCATTGGTCCATATGTCTGTCTTTATACCACACTGTTTGGTTCAAGTACTGTAGCTTTGTAATATATTTTTGAAACCAGGATGTGTGATGACTCCAGCTTTGCACTTTTGCACACTGTTTCTTTGGATATTTAAATTGTCTGTGGTGTCACACAAAGTTTATGCTTTTTCTACTTCAAAAAATACCAAAGTTATTTGATAATCATTGCATTGGATCTTTTATTGACCTGGGTAGTGAATAAATTTTATCAAATGAAAATTTAAAGTGAAATTGCATATCACCTCATATCTGTTAGGCTATTATTAAAAGAAGAAAAAAAACAATTGTTGACAACGATATGAAAAAAGAACCCCCCAGAGACTGATGATAACATGCAAATTGGTATAGCCATTGTAGAAGTATAGAGGTTCCTTAAAACATTAAAAATAAAGCTACCAGGTAAGCTACCAATTATCTCTGGGTATTTGCACACATTAATTGATGTTAGAATCTTGGTGAGATATTGCACTCCCCTGTCCTTTGCAGTATCACTCCCAACTGGCAAGATATGAGAACCACTTAAATATCTCTAAGAAAAATGTATTTTTAAAATCTGCTGCCAATGTATACAATGAAATGTTATTCAGTCTTAATAAGTGAGAAAATACTGTCATTGTAATAACATAGATGGACGTGGAGGACTTTTGCTAAGTGAAATAAATCAGACACAGAAAGACATACACTGGGTGATCTCATTTGTATGAATTATCTAAAATAGACAATCTCACAGAAGCAGAGAGTAGAATGGTGGTTTCCAGGGACTGAGGGAAGGTGCATTTTGGAAGTTGATGGTCAAACAGAAAAAGTTTGAACTGTTTGAATTAAATAAGTTCAGGAAATCTATTAATTAGTGTAGTATCTATAATTAACAAAACTGTTTTGTATACTCAAAATTGCTAAGAAGGTAGATCTTAACGTTAAAATTATAACAGCAATAAAAGAAACAAAAGAAACTTTAGGATCTGCTTATGGCTTTGATAGTGGTGATGTTTTCATGGGTGTCAGTTCAGTTCAGTTCAGCTCAGTCACTCAGTCGTGTCCGACTCTGCAACCCCATGAATAGCAGCACGCCAGGCCTCCCTGTCCGTCACCAACTCCCGGATTCACCCAAACTCATGTCCATCGAGTTGGTGATGCCATCCAGCCATCTCATCCTCTGTCGTCCCCTTCTCCTCCTGCCCCCAATCCCTTCCAGCATCAGAGTCTTTACCAATAAGTCAACTCTTAGCATGAGGTGCCCAAAGTACTGGAGTTTCAGCTTCAGCATCAGTCCTTCCAATGAACATCCAGGACTGATCTGCTTTAGGATGGACTGGTTGGATCTCCTTGAAGTCCAAGGGAATCTCAAGAGTCTTCTCCAACACCACAGTTCAAAAGCATCAATTCTTTGGCACTCAGCTTTCTTCACAGTCCAATTCTCACATCCGTACATAACCACTGGAAAAACCATAACCTTGACTAGACGGACCTTTATTGGCAAAGTAATGTCTCTGCTTTTCAATATGCTGTCTAGGTTGTTCATAGCTTTCCTTCCAAGGAGTAAGCGTCTTCTAATTTCATGGCGGCAGTCACCATCTGCAGTGATTTTGGAGCCCCCCAAAATAAAGTCTAACACTGTTTCCACTGTTTCCCCATCTATTTCCCATGAAGTGATGGGACCAGATGCCATGATCTTCGTTTTCTGAATGTTGAGCTTTAAGCCAGATTTTTCCACTCTCCTCTTTCACTTTCGTCAAGAGGCTTTTTAGTTCTTCACTTTCTCCCATAAGGGTGGTGTCATCTACATATCTTAGGTTATTGATATTTCTCCTGGCAATCTTGATTCCACCTTGTTCTTCTTCCAGCCCAGCGTTTCTCATGATGTACTCTGCATATAAGTTAAATAAGCAGGGTGACAATATACAGCCTTGACATACTCCTTTTCCTATTCGGAACCAGTCTGTTGTTCCATGTCCAGTTCTAACTGTTGCTTCCTGACCTGCATATAGGTTTCTCAAGAGCCAGGTCAGATGGTTTGGTATTTCATGAGTGTACTCATCCCCAAACACTTTAAGTGAAGTATTTTAAATATATACATAATTTTATACTTCAGTTAGTCCCCAAAGGTGGTCTTCTCTAGCGGCTCAGTGGTAACAAATCCACCTGAAATACAGGAGGTTCAGGAGATGCCAGTTTGATTCCTGGGTCAGGAAGATCCCCTGGGGGAGGAAAATGCAGCTCACTCCCGGATTCTTCTCATGAAAATTCCATGGACCAAGGAGTCTGGTGTGCCACACTTCTTGGGATCACAAAGTCATACTCAGGCATGACTGAACACAAGAACTATATTTCAAGAAGTTGATTGTATTTCGATATACAGATATATATATATATATATATATATATATATAATCTTTTAACATTAGATAACTCTATAAAGAACCAAAAGGTAGAAGTCAAAAATGCTATACTCAAGATGAAGAATACCTTTAATGAATTTACCATTAAACTAGATATGCCAGAAGAAAGAATCTGTGAACTTGGGGGTACATTAATCGAAACCTAGAACAATGACAACCAGAGAGCACAAGGAATAAAATGATTAACGGTTGCCAGAGGTTTGGAAGCAGGATGATAAAGAGATAGAGCACAGGAATTTTAGGGCATTGAAAACGATTCTATATAAAACTATAATGATGGATTCATGTCATTATATATATTTTTTAAACTCACTGAACATACAATACCAAGAGTGAATCCAAGGTCAATAATGGACTTTGAGTGGCTACGATGTGTCAGTGTGAGCTTATCAAATGTAAAAAATCACTACCTTGATGGAGAATATTTATAATGGGCATACATGTAAAATATCTGTACCTCCCTCTTAATTTTGCTATAAACCTATAACTTCTCTTTATAACGTCATAAAAAATTGAATGAAAATGATATGTCTAGCAGAAGATTCTCATTAATAATCCCAGAATACCCACCAAAATACTTCCTAAAAACAAAGCATACAAGCAACTTGTTTAACAAATAAACAAGTTAATATAAAGAAAATAGTGAAAGAAAAGTAGATGACAACTTTGAAAAAATAATATCAAAAAATTCTCTATTAGTTCCCACAATAAGGATTTCTGAGATGTCACTTTAAAAATCAGCATATTATTGGAATCAACACTTTTCCTACTAGCACAGGATTCACATGAAAAGGAAAGTATTAACATGAGCAATGACACTGAAACCCAGCAATTTACAAACTGCCAAAAGAAGTGAGCAATTTACTATGTGGGTATTGCAGAAAAAATAAGCTAGCTTGATGGAAAAGTCTTTACATATTTCAAGTTGCAGATGGATAAATTCCTCAAGCCCCATGTAGACTCAATCATTGGGTCACAAAGTGAATGTTCAGTTCAGTTCAGTTCCTGTCGCTCAGTCATGTCCGACTCTTTGTGACCCCATGAATTGCAGCACCCCAGGCCTCCCTGTCCATCACCAACTCCCGGAGTTCACTCAAACTCATGTCCATCGAGTCAGTGATGCCATCCAGCTATCTCATCCTGGGTCGTCCCCTTCTCCTCCTGCTCCCAATCCCTCCCAGCATCGGGGTCTTTTCCAATGAGTCAACTCTTAGCATGAGGTGGCCAAAGTATTAGAGTTTCAGCTTTGGCGTCAGTATGCTCAAGGTCACTGCATATATCAGAAATTCACAGAAGATACTCTCTTCCAAAAGGACTGAGCTTCACCTTTAGGAAGCTGAGAAATGAATGTCAATGACTAGGCCAAGACATTGGGGAGGAAAGCTTGAAATAAGGGAGGAGTTTCTGTAAGAAGTAGGTCTCAGAAAGTACTATTATAGCAACATACAATGTTGAAAGTGTAGACACCAGTTTGGAAGGTAAGATCTATCTAGCTATGGGGCTCAAGAAACTCTAGGTAGAAGCTATAATGAATTAGGCTTCAGTTTGGTTTCTCAGTCCTGCCTGACACTTTGAGACCCCTACTGAAAGCTAAAATAGTTAGAAAATGACAGTATTTTAAGATTATAAAAACATATGAGACATCATTTGAGCATGAAATTTAAAATGCTAACTTCACCAATTCAACATAAATGTGTGTGTGTATATATATATATATACAGTGGCTCAATGGTAAATAATCTGCAGTGCAGAAGATGCAGGAGATGTGAGTTTGAAATCAAAGTTGGGAAGTTTCCCAGAGGAGAAAATGAAAACCTACTCCAGTATTCTTGCCTAGAAAGTCCCACGGACCTGGTGGACTACAGTCCATAGAGTCACAAAGAGTTGGACATGACTGAGTGACTGAGCGGAAATATATATATTTCCTTATGATACTCAAAATGTCCAACTCATTTAAACATAGAGGGAGGAGTAGTTGGAAGAGTGTATATTATATTAATAGTATATATAATAATATACTTTTTCTAACTATTAATTGCTAATTAAGGATCAACCTAATCAATATAATAGCAGTGGCCACAGCACTGGAAAAGGTCAGTTTTCATTCCAATCCCAAAGAAAGGCAATGCCAGAGAATGCTCAAACTACCACACAATTGCATTCATCTCAGACACTAGTAAAGTAATACCCAAAATTCTCCAAGCCAGGCTTCAGCAATACATGAACCGTGAGCTTCCAGATGTTCAAGCTGGTTTTAGAAAAGGCAGAGGAACCAGAGATCAAATTGCAAACATTGGCTGCATCATTGACAAAGCAAGAGAGTTCCAGAGAAACATCTATTTCTGCTTTATTGAATATGCCAAAGCCTTTGACTGTGTGGATCACAATAAACTGTGGAAAATTCTGAAAGAGATGGGAATACCAGACCAACTGACCTGCATTTTGAGAAACCTGTGTGCAGGTTAAGAAGCAACAGTTAGAACTGAACATGGAACAGACTGGTTCCAAATAGGAAAAGGAGTACGTCAAGGCTATATATTGTGACCCTGCTTATTTAACTTATATGCAGAGTACATCATGAGAAATGCTGGGCTGGAAGAAGCACAAGCTGTAATCAAGATTGCTGTGAGAAATATCAATAACCTCAGATACACAGATGACACCACCCTTATGGCCGAAAGTGAGGAGGAACTAAAAAGCCTCTTGATGAAAGTGAAAGAAGAGAGTGAAAAAGTTGGCTCAAAGGTCAACATTCAGAAAACTAAGATCATGGCAACCGGTCCCATCATCACTTCATGACAAATAGATGGGGAAAGAGTGGAAACAGTGGCTGATTTTATTTTTCTAGGCTCCAAAATCACTGTAGATGGTGATTACAGCCATGAAATTGAAAGACGCTTAGTCCTTGAAAGGAAAGTTAAGACCAACCTAGACAGCATATTTAAAAGCAGAGACATTACTTTGCCGATAAAGGTCCGTCTAGTCAAGGCTATGGTTTTTCCAGTAGTCATGCATGTATGTGAGAGTTGGACTATGAAGAAAGCTGAGCGTTGAAGAATTGACGCCTTTGAACTGTGGAGTTGGAGAAGACTCTTGAGAGTTCCTTGGACTGCAAGGAGATCCAACCAGTCCATCTGAAAGGAGATCAGTCCTGGATGTTTATTGGAAGGACTGATTTGATGCGGCAACTCCAGTACTTTGGCCACCTGAGGGGAAGAGCTGACTCATTGGAAAAGACCCTGATGCTGGGAAAGATTGAGGGTAGGAGGAGAGGGGGACGACAGAGGATGAGATGTTTGGATGGCATCACCGACTCAAAGGACATAGGTTTGAATAAACTCTGCTAGTTTGTAATGGACAGGGAGGCCTGGCATGCTGCAGTTCATGGGGTTGCAAAGAGTCAGACACAATTGAGTGACTGAACTGAACTAAACTGAGTCCATCAATGTAACAATTTACAATATGCTGATTATTACATTTAAACTGATCCATATTAAATATTCACTGATGTAAGTATATTGCAGGTGTCATTCATTCTGTGATCTGTTTCACACCCTATTGTTATAGCTACAATCCTGGGATTCTGTAGATTGATGTTAGCTCACATTAATTATAGGAAGTCTTCAGTACACATCATGAAGTTACCTCTCCATTCTGGAGCCCTAATGAAGAACCTCCATGTGAGCTCACACAATATGTTCCATTCAGATATATGGGCATGACTTTTCCACTTTGACTCAACATTATATATCTTTATTCCATTATCAAAGTATTTTCTTATTACTGTCAAATCATAGAAATAGATTAGTCTATTTTGAAACTCCAAAAATTATACTGAAGGTAGAAGTAATATTTATTGAGAGTATGCTTAAGGTTAAGTCAGTTCAGTTCAGTTGCTCAGTTGTGTCCAACTCTTTGCAACCCCATGAACCACAGCAAGCCAGGCCTCCCTGTTTGTTACCAACTTCCGGAGTTTACCCAAACCCATGTCCATTGAGTCGGTGATGCCATCCAAACATCTCATCCTGTTGTCCCGTTCTCCTCCTGCCCTCAATCTTTCCCAGCATCAGGGTCTTTTCAAATGAATCAGCTCTTCCCATCAGATGGCCAAAATATTGGAGTTTCAGCTTCAACATCAGTCCTTTCAATGAACATCCAGAACTGATCTCCTTTAGGATGGACTGGTTCTATCTCCTTGCAGTCCAAGGGACTCTCAAGAGTCTTCTCCAACACCACAGTTCAAACGCATCAATTCTTCAATGCTCAGCTTTCTTCATAGTCCAACTCTCACATACATACATGACTACTGGAAAAACCATAGCCTTGACTAGACGGACCTTTGTTGGCAAAATAATGTCTCTGCTTTTGAATATGCTATCTAGGTTGGTCCTAACTTTTCTTCCAAGGAGTAAGCATCTTTTAATTTCATTGCTGAAGTCACCATCTGCAGTGATTTTGGAGCCCCCCAAAATAAAGTCTGATACTGTTTCTACTGTTTCCCCATCTATTTGCCATGAAGTGATAGAAACAGATGCCATAATCTTCGTTTTCTGAATGTTGAGCTTTCAGCCAACTTTTTCACTCTCCTCTTTCACTTTCATCAAGAGGCTCCTCTTCACTTTCTGCCATAAGGGTGGTGTCATCTGAATATCTGAGGTTATTGATATTTCTCCCAGCAATCTTGATTCCAGCTTGTGCTTCTTCCAGCCCAGTGTTTCATTAATTCATGATAATTAAACCAGTTGTCAAGTAGACTTGAAAGGAATTCTTATGGGAAACTCTGCTTATACACCAGAATTTCTGAAGCAGATTTGTAAGTTTGTATAAAACAGTTGTAATAAATTTTTGTAAATTTGATGAAGTTACGAAGACCAATTCTCACAATGAAATGTTTGTCTTACTAAGACAAGTGTGAAATAAAAATCATATTTATGGCTATATAAGAATAATGTAAAGAAATATTAAAGAAATTTATTTCCTAAAATTATATAAAAATTAATTTAATAAATAACAAAATATGACTTCAATAAGTACTTTAGTACTGATCATTTTCCATTGACTTAGAATACATTATATCCATTCCATAGGAAGTTTAACTTTTTATTTCTTTTCAGGGGGAAAAAAAAAACCTTATTTGTATCTTGTGATATGGTTTCTGTTATTTTGGTTTGGTGTTCATCTTTGAACATCTTTGAAGTATGTCTTGCTTTCTTTGTCTATATATTTTTTCTTTGTTCTATTTTCCTGACTTTAATTTAATGGAATTTATTCTTTTTTTTTAATTCCCATGATCTTTTTTCCTTTATCTCATGTAAATAGTATTTTGTTGTTGCTCAGTCACAAAATCATGTTCAACTCTTTGTGACACCATGGACTGCAGCATGCCAGGCTTTTCTGTCCTCCATTAACTTCTGGAATTTGCTCAAACTCATGTCCCTTGAGTCTGTGATGCCATCCAACCATCTCATCCTCTGTCAGATGCCATGATCTTCCTGGCTTCACTCTTTCCCAGAATCAGAGTCTTTTCCAATGTGTCAGCTCTTCCCATTAAGTGGCCAAAATAATAGAGCTTCAGCTGCAACACTTCAGCATCTGACCTTCCAACGAATCACTTGATGGTCATTTGAGTTGTTTCTATTCTTTGGCTTTCATTCTTAGTGCTTATGAACATTTCCATGCATGTACTTAAGTAAATTTATGCTTTCAATTAACTTTAGATACTGAAGATTAGACCAAAACCAGATGGCTTTGTGATGAAATGTACCAAATATTATTAAAAACAAAATCGATCATTCAACAGTGCAGAAGAGGACAGCATTTGGGAGATCAATGATCAGCAACATAGAAGAAACTTAGTTTGCAAGATTGTTGTCATTTATTCGCTAAATCGTGTCAGATTCTTTATAACCAAGGATACTTTTTTCTTTGCTGAGCCAGTCTTTCTGAATCCCATTTTTACATCAAGCTAGCCTGTACCCTGACTATTACAGATTCTCTTCCTAGTACAATATCATCTTTGGGAAGACTGTTCTTTGCTTAATGGAATTTTCCTTCTGTGAATAGGGCTGGGCCTGAATGTTTGAAAAGACTTAGCTAGTATTGTCCAAATCATGCTGGCTGGTATTAGCATGTTTTAGAAAATGTCTGCCAACAGTATAAGCCTTTTAACAGCCCCTGGTATTTTATGTAATACTTTCTTTAATATAGTAATGAATTTTATTTTCTCAGTTCTGATAATCATAGTACAATTTTGTTGAAAATGTCCAATCAGTGGTGATGAGAAATATTAACAGTGGAGTTAGACTATCAGTGTTCAAACGTGAGCTTGTTCTTTCACTAGTGAGTGATCATGGACCAGTGGTTTACTGTGTTCTTTATTTTCATCCTCTATAAATTGCAAACTTCAGGTACATTCATTGAAGTTTAGAGCTAGGTGCTGGGGAGATGATGCTGAACAAACTAAACAAGAATCCTCATTCATTAAACTTACAGGATAGTGTGAGGTGCAGCAGACAAGAACCCAAATACACTAGTGAAATATTATAAAAGGTTAAATGTAGATAACTGCTATGGAAAATAAATGAAACACACAAGAGGGAAGGGGATAGGTATACTTTTGAATGTTCTTATTAGGAATAAAATAGGAAGGAAAGCATGCATTTCTCTGCAAATAGGACATTTCTGAATGAAAGGGAAAAATGGAAAAATTCCAAGAACTATCAGTATTTGTGTGGACTGAAGAGTTAGGGTGTCAGTCGTCAAATCAAAGTGAGTATGATTGATAGAATAATAAAGAATGAGTTGGTGCAGGTAAGGAGTGGGACAAGGTCACTGTGGAGCAGTGGGCTATTATGAAGATTATAACACAAAGAGAACAACCATATGACAAAGAAACCCCACTCCTAGGCACGTACCTGGAAAAAACTGTAATTCATAAAATGCATACACTCAAACGTTCATTGCAACACTATTTACAAAGGCCAGAACATAGAAACAAGCTATATGTCCATTAACAGAGTGAAACTTTTAATTCAAGAATTTATTTTTAATAATCATAACAAACATAGGAATTATGAGAAAGGCAATGCTATTGTAAAATGCACAGAATGTCAACAAAAGAGCAGTTTTCTGGAGCTTTTGACACATCACATGAAATATCACTGCATGCAGATTTTTAACTTGATGAATTTGCACACATTTCATGTCCAAAGCATTGCAAAATCAGTCTGGATTTTTCCCATTTGCCAAAAACACATTCACCCTAGATTTCAATGACAGAAGAATAACTAATGGTAAACTTGTAACTGAGAGGGTAACAGGCAGGAAGGCCAGGGGTCACCAAATGGAGGAAATAGCCTGCAAGTGTCAGACATTTTTATCTCTCTTAAACGTCAGGAGGAAACAAAGTAGTGATATTTTTTCCTTCTCTATACAAATTTAAAAGGAGGTTTCTCTTAAAATTCTGTGTTGCCATGACACCTGGTTTCACCAGAAGTTAACAACTGCCTTTTTCTTATGGAAATGTTTATCTTCGGCTATGCTAATGTACTATGCATTTACCCCAAACTTTGTCTTCAAGAAGGCTGAGCGCGGAAGAATTGATGCTTTTGAACTGTGGTGTTGGAGAAGACTCTTGAGATTCTCTTGGACTGCAAGGAGATCCAACCAGTCCATTCTGAAGGAGATCAACCCTGGGATTTCTTTGGAAGGAATGATGCTAAAGCTGAAGCTCCAGTACTTTGGACACCTCATGAGAAGTGTTGACTCATTGGAAAAGACTCTGATGCTGGGAGGGATTGGGGGCAGGAGGAGAAGGGGACGACCCAGGATGAGATGGCTGGATGGCATCACGGACTCGATGGACGCGAGTCTGAGTGAACTCCGGGAGTTGATGATGGACAGGGAGGCCTGGCGTGCTGCGATTCATGGGGTCACAAAGAGTCGGACACAACTGAGCGACTGAACGGAACTGAACAGAACCATCGATATAGAGCATATGTTGTTGTTGTTAGTCCCTAATTGGTGTCCAACTCTTCGTGACCGCATGGACTCTAGCCCGCCAGGTTCTTCTGTGCACGGGCGTTCCCAGGCAGGAATACTGGAGCGAGTGTGGTTTCCTTCTCCAGGGCATCTTCTGGGACCAGGGCTCAAACTGGTGACTCCTGTGTTGGCAGGTGGATTCTTTCCCACTGAGCCGCCAGGGAAGCCCCTGGAAGAAGATACTATTGCTGCTGTTCAGCTCCTCTGTTGCGTCTGACACATGTGTGTGGCTACATGGACTGTCGCCCATCAGCCTCGTCTTCCTGTGGGGTTTGCCAGGCAAGAATACTGGAGTGGGTCACCGTTTCCTTCTCTGGAGGATCTCCCTAAATCAGGGATCGAGCCTGTATCTCCTTCATTAGCAGGCCAGTTTTTTACCACTGAGCCAACAAGAATGCCCAGAAGAACATATATTAAAAACTTCTTTTTTTTCTTCCAATTTTATATTTTCCAAGTTTTTTGAAGAAATCTTGAATTGTTGAGCATTTACTTAGTTGTTTGTGTATTTGTCTTTTAAATAGACTAGAGGTAATTTATCAATTAAAATAATATTCTTTAAGGAAAATAATAAAACATTATAAGTTAAAAATAAGTGAGGATGTGAACATTCTGATGATAATAGTTAGCATTCGTTTGTAAGGCCTTAAATGCTTTACATCAATTGTGTGATATAATACCTACAATAACACTATAGATCTGGAATTATTACTTACTTGGTGAGTTTGAGGAAACTTGAGTCCAAAAGTTTCAATGATTTTTTCAAATATTACAGAGCTACAAGGGTTGCAAATCAAGAACGGAAATGCCGTAATGGATTGTTCCAAAGCAAGTGCTACTAATCACTCTGTTATATTGCTTCTCCACAAAGTACATGAAATAATTTCTAAAACTGTTATTCCTGTTCCTAAAATGGACCTCTAAATTTGTATGATGCTGTTTAAAAGGTAATAACTATATGTCATCATTCTGCAAATCAGTTGTCCTTAAAAGAACACCATGAATTTAGCACGTTTCAACGTTTCAAATTATTTTCTTAAGGCATACTCCAGGAAAAGGGCTTCCCATGGCTCAGCAGGATGCTTAGGACTGGTGCAAGGAGAGGACCCAGAGAGATGGTGGTGCAGGTATACTATATCTTTGTGTTTCCCCCCAGATTTGATTGAACTGTTAATCTGATTTGAAAGTTTGTACATACATTTTTCTAGTTTAATCAACTATGTGTATCTGCTTTATGTCCTTTGTATTAATAAATTGTGCTTTTTATATTTAAAAAAATAATAAAATAAAAAAAATAAAAGTAAAATAAAATAAAATAAAATTGGTTTCCAATGCAAGAGATGTACAGGATGCGTGTTTCAATCCCTGGGTTGGGGAGATCCCTTGGAGTAGAAAGTGACAAGCCATTTCCGTATTCTTGCCTGGAATATTCTGTGGACAGAGGAGCCTGGTGGGCTATGGTCTGTGCAGTCGCCAAGAGTCGAACATGACCGAGCACGACCACAGTGTCAAGAAATGCCCAAGATCATATTAGATCAAGCAAATAATTGTTCAAAAAAGAAAGCAAATAAATAAATAGTTCACTTTGTTTCTGGAAAGAGAAAAAAGGAAATAAAATACAGATAAGGAAAAATAAATAAATAAACTGGTGAGCATGAACACTTACCTTCAATGCTATTTTAATTGTTCAGAACACTTTACCTGGGCTTCCCCCGGAGCTCAGTTGATAAAAAATCCGCCTGCAATGCAGAAGACCCCAGTTTGATTCCAGGGTCTGGAAGATCCCCTGGAGAATGGACAGGTTACCCACTCTGGTATTCTTGGGCTTCCCTTGTGGCTTAGCTAGTAAAGAATCTGCCTGAAATGCAGGAGACCTGAATTCGATCTCTGGATTAGGAAGATTCCCTGGAGAAGGGAAAGGCTCCCCACTCCAATATTCTGGCCTGGAGAATTGCATGGACTGTATAGTCAGTCCATGGGGTCACAAAGAACTGGACATGACTGAGCGACTTTCACTTCATCTTCTGCATGACTCTACTGAGAGCATTTTTTACTTCCTTGTTTCGAAGACTGTATATGAGTGGATTCAGCATGGGGATGACAATAGTATAAAACACAGAAGCTATCTGATCCTTTCCCAGGGAGTAGGATTTACTTGGTTTTAAGTAAGTAAAAATCATAGTGCCATAAAAGACGGTGACCCCAAGAAGATGTGATGCACAGGTAGAGAAAGCTTTTTGCTTGCTAGAAGTGGAAGTAATTTTCAGGATGGTAGACACGATGGAGACATAGGACACTGCTATTGTAAGAAGAGACAGCACTAGGCTGGAGCCAGCAAAAGTGGATATGATGGTTTCTATGCCATGTGTGTCAGTGCAGGACAAGGCTAAAATCGGGGGTAAATCACAGAAAAAGTGAAAGATTATATTGGATTTGCAGAAATGCAATCTGCTCATGCAAAGTCCATTAACAAAAGAGTCCATAAAGCCAATCAAATAACATCCAAAGACTAGGGAGCAGCAGCGTCTGGGGTACATGACAATCGGGTAATACAGAGGGTTGCAGATGGCTACATAGCGATCGTAGGCCATGGAGGAGAGAAGGAAACATTCAGTCCCACCCAAGAATATAAAGCAACTCATCTGGATGAAGCAGTTCGGGTACGAAATGTTCTTGGTGGAAGTCAGTAAATGGTCTAAGGTTTTAGGGGTGATGACACTTGAGTAACTGAGGTCAAGAAATGACAAGTGACTGAGGAAAAAATACATGGGGGTGTGAAGCCGGGGGTCCAGACGGATTATCAGGATCATCCCCACATTCCCCAGCACAGTGATCAGGTATATCAGGAGGAAGAGGGTGAAGAGGACCAGCCGGATCTCTTCAGAGTCTGTCAGTCCCATGAGGATGAAGTCAGACACCTGTGTGATGTTCCTTCTGCCCATAGTGTTCAAATGCTTCGAACTGTTGAGAAATCAAAGTTGATATTCAGTAGGAATTACTTCAAAAATTGAAAAAAAATTACTTTGAGTATGTATGAATGACATCACTTATTTATATTAATTTAGTGTTTCCATGAAGTGATGATAAGGAGGTATGTATAGTGTATGCAGAGACAAAAACTTATTTTGATTTCCAAATATAAAAATAGGTGTGAGTTGACATTTGGATATATTATAACAAAAACTAATTCATTGAAGAATTAGAATAAGCCTGACATGGTCCTAAATGCTCCTGTTAAGGCATTTATTTTCATGAGATTTTTATATAATAATTAGTACTGTTTTAGCCATATTTTTCTGATGAGACAAAGTACACAGATAATTTAATTACCTTGTCCAGATGTAGAACTACTAAATTTGGAATCTGCAATTCCACCTCCATAGATTGACTCCATAGATTGAGATTTACCCGGTGGCTCAGATGGTAAAGCGTCTGCCTCCAATGCGGGAGACCTGATTTCGATCCCTGGGTTGGGAAGATCTCCTGGAGAAGGAAATGGCAACCCACTCCAGTATTCTTGCCTGGAAAATCCCATGGACAAAGGAACCTGGTAGGCTACAGTCCATGGGGTCACAAAGAGTCGGACACGACTGAGCGACATTTACTTTACTTTACTTTACTAGATTGACTCCAGAGAGCATGTCCATAATACCATGTGTGTGCTCAGTCATGTCCGGCTCTTTGCAAACCCCATGCCCTGTAGCCCTCCAGGCTCTTCTGCCCATGGAGTTTTCCAGGCAAGAATACTGGAGTGGGTTGCCGTATCCTCCTCCAGTATATCTTCCCCACTCAGAGATCAAACCCTTGTCTCCTGCATAGCAGGCAGATTCTTTACCACTACACCACACCATAATACCATACTCCTATTTATAATTAATTTCAACAAAACCAAGGGTAAACTGCTAGCTATATGATAAAGAATGATAAAGGAATAGTTTTAATGTACCATGTTCTGTTCTTTCATTTCAAATACTATTTAATGTTAATGACAGGTATCCAAACTTAGAGGAGTTTAATAGGATTTATTAAAATGATAAACCATATATTAGTACTAATTTCCAAAAAAATATGATATTTTTCTAACTTGACCACTGAAAATCAAATTTATTCCAAAATTATATTTCTAAAAAGTGCTAATGACTTGTAGACCCTGATTATATCAACTCTGTACTTCTCCTTCCACAAATTCTGATACTTTTTAATAAGGTCTAAAAGATATCTGCATGCATACTCTGCTGATAAAGTTCCTGTTTTATCGGATCCTACCTAAAACCTTCCAAATTTGAGAGTAATACTTACTTTCAGCCAAGTTGGTGAAAAAACACTTTCTTCCAATATTTTCTCTCTAGCAGTATGTCAAACTCCAACTTTTCTCACAAATAACACACGAAGACCATGTCAGTTGAAAATTTCTATGAAGCAATATTTGTTTTCTTTGAGATAAGTTCTTTTTAAATTTTAGCATATTCATTCTGTTTTATTCTGAGGCAAAAAGAAATCAAATGAAGTTTTGTTCAACTCTTGATCATGCATAAAACTTGCCAGGAAGTTATGTCTATGAGTATCAGGGACCAACTGTGCACATATACGTAAGTGGAGCCCATGTCTCTTGCCTCTCGTCCTGACAACGCCAGCGTACCTCATATTCTGGAGACTGATGATAATGTAAACTTTGGCCATCTCTGTGGACCAATTTCCAAGCAAGATTACTTGGCTTGTCTCCAGGGACAAAATTTCAAGTACTAAATGCTGCTATGCTAAGTTCTGAGAAACTAATTTTTTCCCTTAGAAGTTGATGTATGGCAAAACCAATACAGTATTGTAAATTTTTTTAAAAAAAGAAAGAAAGAAAAATAAATAAATAAATGAGCAGTTTCTGGCTTAGGTCAGGTAATTTCTCAAGATGGATATTTTAGGCCTATTATGTAGTGTAATCAACCAGCTCCAAGAACAACCTAAGGAGAAACGTGTGTGTTGTTTGGTATACTTAACATGCCTGAATTTCCCTTGGCCTTCAAAATGTATATTCCAGCTCTGCTCCTTTTATCTGCCTGAAACATCTTTTAAAGGAAATTATAAACCAAAAAAAAAAAAAAAAAGAAGTTTCTAAATAAATACTTGGGTCTTGATTCTCTAGAGTTTTCATAAATCAAACTCCTCCCCCCTTTTCTTAAATTTAGCCAAAGGAAAACCAAATGAAAGATTATACAGAAATGATCCCTTTAGATGCTTTCTGACTCAAAGTACAATTTTTCTCTTGGGTATATGCCTTCCCTTTTATGCAATGATTCAAAGCAGAAGGAAGCTGATGATACCACATTCAAAGTAAAAATCTGAGTAGAAAAAAAAGAAAAACCACACAGTGAAGAGCCTAATGCTGTGGCCGTCCGACATGATGCTCCAATCTATGCCTACTGTGGTAGACAAACTATTTTTAGAGGAATGCTTACTTATTCTGTGACTGAAACTATCAGGGATGGAATGGTGCATTTTTTACACTGAAACATTTATACTTAAATTGGGACAATGTAAGAGGAGTGGACTCCCGGTGACACTAGTGGTAAAGGAACTGCGTGCCAGAGCAGGAGGCACAGAGACACGGGTTCAGTTCCTGGCCTGGGAAGATGCCCTGGAGGAGGAAACAGCAGCCAGCTCTAGTGATCTGGCCTATTGAATCCCATGGACAGAAGAGCCTGGTGGGCTACAGTCCTTAGTGTTGAAAAGAGCCAGACGCGATAGAAGCGACTTAGCATACATGCATTGTAGTAGTAAATATGTGTGTTGGGGGAAAAAAAGTAAATATAATAAAATTCAAAGGACAATATGAAATAAACAGAACTAATTTAACATTTTGATTAAAGTTTCCCAATTATCTTTTTCTTCATAAAATGTTTATTTGTAGACCTCTAGATTTGCAATAAAGGACAAAAGTGGTATGGACCTGACAGAAGCAGAAGATATTAAGAAGAAGTGGCAAGAATACACAGAAGAACTGTACAAAAAAGATCTTCATGACCCATATAATCACGATGGTGTGATCACTCACTTAGAGCCAGACATCCTGGAATGTGGGTCAAGTAGGCTTTAGGAAGCATCACTATGAACAAAGCTAGTGGACGTGATGGCATTCCAGTTGAGCTATTTCAAATCACTGAAGATGATGCTGTGAAAGTGCTGCACTCAATATGCCAGCAAATCTGGAAAACTCAGCAGGTGCCACAGGAATGGAAAAGGTCCATTTTCATTCCAATCCCAAAGAAAGGCAATGCCAAAGAATGTTCAAAGTAACACACAATTGCACTCATCTCACATGCTAGTAAAGTAATGCTCAAAATTCTCCAACCAAGACTTCAGCAATACATGAACCATGAACTTCCAAATGTTCAANACACAATTGCACTCATCTCACATGCTAGTAAAGTAATGTTCAAAATTCTCCAACCAAGACTTCAGCAATACATGAACCATGAACTTCCAAATGTTCAAGCTGGTTTTAGAAAAGACAGAGGAACCAGAGATCAAATTGCCAACTTCTGCTGGATCATCAAAAAAGCAAGAAAGTTCCCGAAAAAACATCTATTTCTGTTTTATTGACTATGCCAAAGTCTCTGACTGTGTGGATTACAATAAACTGTGGAAAATTCTGAAAGAGATGGGAATAGCAGACCACCTGACCTGCCTCTTGAGAAACCTGTATGCAGGTCAGGAAGCAACAGTTAGAACTGGACATGGAACAACAGACTGGTTCCAAATAGGAAAAGGAGTACGTCAAGGCTGTATATTGTCACCCTGCTTATTTAACTTATAAGCAGAGTACATCATGAGAAACACTGGGCTGGAAGAAGCACAAGCTGGAATCAAGATTCCTGGGAAAAATATCAATAACCTCAGATATGCAGATGACACCACCCTTACGTCAGAAAGTGAAGAGCCACTAAAGAGCCTCTTGATGAAAGTGAAAGAGGAGAGTGAAAAATCTGGCTTAAAGCTCAACATTCAGAAAAACAAAGATCGTGGGATCTGGTCCCATCACTTCATGGCAAATAGATGGGGAAAGAGTGGAAATAGTGGATTACTTAATTTTTCAGGGCTCCAAAATCACTGCAGATGGTGATTTCACCCTTGAAATTAAAAGATGCTTACTCCTTGGAAGGAAAGTTAAGACCAACTTAAACAGCATATTAAAAAGCAGAGACATTACTTTGTCAACAAAAGTGTGTCTAGTCAGGGCTATGGTTTTTCCAGTAGTCATGTATGGATGTGAGAGTGGGACTATAAAAAAAGCTGAGTGCAGAAGAATTGATGCTTTTGAACTGTGGTGTTGGAGAAGACTCTTGAGAGTCCCTTGGACTGCAAGGAGATCCAACCAGTCCATCCTAAAGGAGATCAGTCCTGGGTGTCCATTGGAAGAACTGATGTTGAAGCTGAAACTCCAAACTTTGGCCACCTGATGGGAAATACTGACTCGGTTGAAAAGACCCTGGTGCCGGGAAAGTTTGACGGTGAGAGAAGGGAATGACAGAGGATGAGATTGTTTTATGGCATCACCGACTCAATGGACATGAGTTTGGGTAAACTGTGGGAACTGGTGATAGACAGGGAGGCCTGGCGTGCTGCAGTTCATGGGGTCGCAAACAGTCAGACACGACTAAGGGACTTTCACTTTCACCTTTAATACATACTTTAATACTGGTTACTCTTTGTTGACTTACTCATAACACATTATATGTATTCAATAGGTAATTTTTAATCTTTTTATATTTTGGGGAAAGATAAATCTTTTTATAGCTTGTGGTATCTCTTCTCTTTCTTTGACTTAGTTTTCATTTTTGGAGGATCAAAATATATGCATATTCTGTGTTCTTGATCTATGTTGTCCTACTGCCACCCTCACTATATTCTTTCTAATTTATTTATAATTAGAGGATAATTGCTTTACAAATTGTGTTAGCTTCTGTCATACATAAACACGAATCAGCCATAGGTATATATATGTCCTCTCCTTCTTGAACCCTCTTCCCACCTCCCACCCCATGCCACCCCTCTAGGTTGTCACAGAGTACAAGATTTGAGCTCCCTGTTTCATATAGCGAATTTCCACTGGCTGTCTAATGTTACATGTGGTAATGTATCAGTTTCCACGCTACTCTCTCAATTTGTCCCCTGCTCCATCCCCTGTTGTGTCCACAAGTCTGTTCCCTGTGTCTGCGTCTCCATTGCTGCCCTGCTGATGGGTTCATCATTACCATCTTGCCAGATTCCATATATATACGTCCTGAGAAAACCATAATTGAAAAAGACACATACATTTACCCCAGTGTTCATCACTGACTATATTTTTATGAGATGTGTTCACTTTGAAATTATTTGTCAGGACTTGTTTTCCATTATCTAACATAAATAATATTTAGAGAAACACAAACTGTAGGCATTTTCTTAAAGTTGTATACCATAAATTTCACCTATATTGTACAAAACCGAAGACTTTGACTATGTGGATAACAATAAACTGTGGAAAATTATGAAAGAGATGGGAATATCAGACCACCTGACCTACTTCCTGTGAAATCTGTATGCAGGTGAAGAAGCAACAGTTAGAACTGGACATGGAACAACAGACTGGTTCCAAATTGGGAAAGGAGAACGTCAAGGCTGTATACTGTCACCCTCACCCTGCTTATTTAACTTATATGCAGAGTACATCATGAGAAATGCTGAGCTGGATGAGGCACAAGCTGGAATCAAGACTGCCGGGAGAAATATCAATAACCTCAGATATGCATATGAAACCACCCTTATGGCAGAAAGCAAAGAAAAAACTAAAGAGCCTCTTGATGAAAGTGAGAGAGGAGAGTGAAAAAGTTGGCTTAAAGCTCAGCATCCAGAAAACTGAGATCATGGCATCTGGTCCCATCATTTCATGGCAAATAGACGGGGAAACAGTGGAAAAAGTGGCTGACTTTTTTTTTCTGGGCTCCAAAATCACTGCAGATAGTGATTGCAGCCATGAAATTAAAAGACGCTTAGTCCTTGGAAGGAAAGTTAAGACCAACCTAGACAGCATATTAAAAAGCAGAGACATTACTTTGCCAACAAAGGTCCATCGAATCAAGGCTATGGTTTTTCCAGTGGTCATGTATTGATGTGAGAGTTAGACTATAAAAAGGCTGAGCACTGAAGAATTGATGCTTTTGATCTGTGGTGTTGGAGAAGACTCTCAGGAGTCCCTTGGACCGCAAGGAGATCCAACCAGTCCATCCTAAAGGAGATCAGTCTTGGGTGTTCATTTGAAGGACTGATATTGAAGGTGAAACCCCAATACTTTGGCCACCAGATGCGAAGAACTGACTCATTGGGAAAGACCCTGATGCTGGGAAAGATTGGTGGCAGGAGGAGAAGGAGATGACAGAGGGGATGGTTGGGTGGCATTACTGACTCAATGGACATGGGTTTGGGTGGACTCCAGGAGTTGGTGATGGACAGGGAGGCCTGGTGTGCTGTGGTTCAAGGGGTCACAAAGAGTCGGACACGACTGAGTGACTTTCACTTTTATTGGACTGGAAATAGATAATAATGCAACATTTGGTTATCCCAATTACCAAGAAAGATTTATCAGAATGTCTCCAAGTGCAAAAGTTCAATGACTAAATGCAGTTGTGCTGTGTTTGAGAAGCTGATTGTCTCTTCCTTAGGAGCCATACAGTGGATAGCTTAATGGTTTGGTTGCCCTTTGTGATTTGCTAAATTTATCCCTGGAAGGTAGAGAAACTATTTCTAGAGAAATTCTTAATTAATCTAACATTGAAGCCACCAAGGGTGAAATGACATATTTTTTTACAATGAAACTTTTATATTTAAACATGTGATACTGTTATAGGAGTTAATATGTTCATTAGAAACAAGATGAGACTACAACAAAATTCAAAGAAAAATTGCTGGGAGCCAGCTCAAGGAACTCCGCCCATGGCAAAGGTCATGAGGAAGGAGGCTTTGGCATATGCAAAGGTGGGATCAAGTCTCAGGAAACCCCCTGTTCCTGAGCATCTACCCCCCAAACCAGAGTCTGTTTTATGCTCTCACCTATACCTCTGACTATACAGGGGGCTGTTCCCCCACCACCTCTCTCGAAGAAGGAGTTAACTTGCAGCTCCAGTTAATAAAAATTCCTGGGCATGACAAGAGTGTTTCAACTTACAAACTCCTCTGAAGTTTCTCTAGCCTGCCTGAGCAGGTTCGTCCGGCCACATGTGATTGTTTACAGCCTCCCAACCATGAGAAGCACAAGATGCTTTAAACTTTCTATATACAGACTCTTTTGAGAAGTTATAAAATTATTAGTATAGTATAGTGGGTTGATTAGAAATTATATTGGTGAAGGGTTTTTCATTTGTTGAGCCAATATTTGCTGCTAAATCTCCATATTCCCTGCCCTTATAATGAATATAACTAGCATATAGGAGAAATAAGTATTAACCTTTAAGATTAATCATGTTAAACCTTAGCCTAAGTAAATTCCTTTTCTTAATTGTAACCCACTACACCCTCACCCTATAGGAATGCAACTTTATTTGCAGGGTGGTGCCTGGTTTAAGAAAAAAATCACCCCTGGAAAAAATGTTTTCTGGTTGACTGACTGTTATCAGAAAGGGCCATAAAACGTCAGCAGGCCTCATGGCCAGAAGATGATGTAACACCCCTAAGAGCTTTGTATAATTTTATATGAAGCACATGATTTTGACAAGGGTCAGGTCGGCTGACCCCGCGGTGACTCTGTATTCATCCCTATGTGTAACAAAAAGTATATAAGCAAACCTGAAAATAAAAAAATCGGATCAGTTTCTGGAAAGACTGATTCCCTTGTGTCGTTTTTTCTTTCCCCTTCTGGCTGAATTCCATCTGTAACGTGGGTACTCACCAAGCCTGCTAATTTTGCCTGGGCTTCTAAGATTGGACCGGGGAGGCCTCAGTGCCTCCTCTCCTTCAGGAGAATGGAAAGACGCCTGTGGCCTGCGTAGGTGGTGCAAGCTTCTTGTCTTGAAGCTTTGTTGGTATTCCACGTAAACCAAGTTATTCAGCCTCTTTTTCTCCACTAATTTCCCTACTACACTATTCCTTTCTAATCTCTCTTTATACTTCTAATTAAATAGCTTTTTTCTAGGACACCTATTCTGTCTCCCCTTCAAATTACCCTGGATCCACCAGGGCTGGACCCTGGCAAATAATATGAAAATTATCAAAATTTTGTCACATTTTGATAAATTTCTCCCAATTATGGCTTGTTCATAGAATGCTTATTTGTATACCTCTAGATTTTCATACGGAGAAGGCAATGGAACNGAAGGCAATGGCACCCCACTCCAGTACTCTTGCCTGGAAAATCCCATGGATGGAGGAGCCTGGTGGGCTGCAGTCCATGGGGTCCACAGAGTCGGACATGACTCAGTGACTTCGCTTTCACTTTTCACTTTCATGCATCAGAGAAGGAAATGGCAACCCACTCCAGTGTTCTTGCCTGGAGAATCCCAGGGACGGCGGAGCCTGGTGGGCTGCCGTCTGTGGGGTCACACAGAGTTGNTTTCCCTACTACACTATTCCTTTCTAATCTCTCTTTATACTTCTAATTAAATAGCTTTTTTCTAGGACACCTATTCTGTCTCCCCTTCAAATTACCCTGGATCCACCAGGGCTGGACCCTGGCAAATAATATGAAAATTATCAAAATTTTGTCACATTTTGATAAATTTCTCCCAATTATGGCTTGTTCATAGAATGCTTATTTGTATACCTCTAGATTTTCATACGGAGAAGGCAATGGAACCCCACTCCAGTACTCTTGCCTGGAAAATCCCATGGATGGAGGAGCCAGGTGGGCTGCAGTCCATGGGGTCGCAGAGTCGGACATGACTCAGTGACTTCGCTTTCACTTTTAATTTTCATGCATTGGAAAACGAAATGGCAACCCACTCCAGTGTTCTTGCCTGGAGAATCCCAGGGACGGCGGAGCCTGGTGGGCTGCCATCTGTGGGGTCACACAGAGTTGGACATGACTGAAGCAACTTAGCAGCAGCAGCAGCAGATTTTCATAATTAGTATCAGAATGCTTGTTCAATACCCATTCTCAATTTATGCTAAAATTTCATAACATATTATGACCAATGCTATATTAGCCTTTTGTAAAACCCATAATTTCATGATCTATGCATTGACTGACAGCTCACAACCAACTTTGTTCTAGTGAAGTCTTCCT
The DNA here is from genome assembly GCA_006410935.1 of Redunca redunca. NCBI lineage: Eukaryota > Metazoa > Chordata > Mammalia > Artiodactyla > Bovidae > Redunca > Redunca redunca. Next base: position 27,775 of record SJYQ01004432.1, read on the forward strand.
CAAATGTTAAGAACTTTTTAAAATATTATTTATCCAACATGAGGAAACAAAGAAAGACTTAGAAGTAATAACAGAGCATCAAATTAAAATATTCTTGTGAAGCTTTTTTTTTTAAATTGGAGTTTTTTTATTTTTTCAAATTATTGTTATTATTATTATTTACTTTACAATATTGTATTGGTTTTGCCACACATCAACATGAATCCACCATGGGTGTACACATGTTCCCAATCCCTAACCCCCTTCTCACCTCCCCCCCATCAACTCATGATAATTAAACCTATTTTATATAGATTTAAAAGTGATTCTTACAGGAATCTCTGCTCATACTCCAGAATTTCAAGAGATAATTTGCTGGTTTGGATAAAGGAGCTACTTTTGCATTTGTTGTATCATTTTTGAACTTTAGATGGAGAAGGAAATGGCAGCCCACTCCAGTATTCTTGCCTGGAAAATCCCATGGATCACAGAGCCTGATAGGCTACCATCCATGGGGTCACAAAGAGTCAGACACAACTGAGCGACTTCACTTCACTTCACTTTGAACTTTAGAAGGGCAAATTTAGTCACCAAAAGTTAGTTCTACTAAAACAAGTGTGAAATAAAAATCAGGTTTATGGCAAGATAAGATAAAACTAAACATAAATTTTTAATTTTTGCTTTAAATTGTATAAAAAATTTTAACATAATAAAGACATTTTGACTTTAACCAATACTTTAATCTGATCGTTCTTCCTTGACTGACACAGAACACATTATATCCATTCATAGGAAGTTTCAAATATCCTTTCATTTGCCTATTCTAAATATTTCATGTGAATTGCTTCATACAATATGTTGTGTCTTGTGACTAAAGTATTTCCTTAAAATAAAGGTTTCAAAGTTCATGTATGAGGTAACATGTATACTCACTTTATTTTTTCTTTATTATCATATTTTGTTCTGTTGAATGCTTATATCACACTTTATTCATTCATCATCTGATGGCCATTTGAGTTGTTCCTATTCTATAGCTGTCATTCATACTGCTTATGAACATTTTCATGCATTTGCTTAAGCAGATTCATGCTTTCAATTAACTTGAATAGTTACTGAAGAGTAGGCCCAGGCACAGATGGTTTTACTGATAAATTCTACCACTACTTAAAGAAAATCATCAATACTTTCAACAATGCAGAAGAGGACAACATTTGGGGGTTAACCAATCAAAAACAAAAAAGAAATGTAATTTCCAGGATTATTCTATGAAAAAGAGTCATCCACACACTCTACACAGTTAACATCTAGGAATTTGCAACCTAGGATATTGTTTTCTTTATTGAGAAACTCTGTTTTTGAATCCCACTCTCACACCAACATAGCCTGTTCCGTAACTATTACAGATTTTTTTTTAGAATAATACTATTGAGGGATAAACTGTTGTTTAACTTTCCTTCTGTGAATAGGACTGTGACTGTATGTTTGCAAAGGCCTATCTGGTAATGCCAAAATTACACTGTCTTCAATCAGCATTTCCAGGGAAAGTCTGCCAGCTACATACACCTTTCGACAGCCCCTGGTATTTTCTTTAAAGTTTTCTTTGATTTAGCTATGAATTCTACTTTTTCAACTCTGATAATTGTAGTATAATTATGTTGAAAAAATATCCAATCAGAGAGTGGTGATAAAGCATATGAACACTAGAGTTAGGGTATCTGCGTTCAGATGTGAGCTAGCTTGTTCTTTAACTGGTGGAGTCCCAGGGACCACTATTTACTCTTTCTGCTCTGCAGTTTCCTCGTCTGTAAATCGCAACCTTCAGATTTATTTTGAGGCATAGATCTAGTGCTGGGGATACAATGTTGAACAAATTAAGCAAGAATCCTGAACTTATTAAGTTTATATGATAGTGTATAAGTGGAGAGGGGAGAGGAGCAGACAAGAAAAAAAATGCAAAAATGCACTAGCAAAATATTATTAATGGTAGGATGTAGATACTTGGTATGGGAAACAAACAAAACATGAAAAAGAATAGAGAAAAGGTACAATTTTAAATAAAGTGGCAAGGATGCTTTTATTCAATAGAATAAGACCAAAAAAGAAAAAAAAATGTAGTTGTCTATGAACAGGAATTTCTGAATGAAGGAAAAATGGAAAAATCTCAGGTAGTATCAGTACTAGTATACACAGAAGAGTTAGGATGTCATGTGGTTAAATCAAAGTGAATATAAATGATACAATAGTAAGGAATGAGTTCATGGAGGTTAGTAGTGGATGCAAGGTTATTATGGACCAGTGGGATCTTATGAAGATTTTCATTTTTACTCTTAGTGAGACAAGACCTGTAGGATTATTGAATAAAGTAATATATTCCAACTTACTCTTTAACAGTATGATCGCTCTGGCTCTTACATCGACATTTAAATTCAAGAGGGACAAGGCCAAGCAGAGACAAGCCCAGAGACTGCAGCAATGATTCTAAGACTATGATGGTTCTTTGAACCAGTGTGGGTAGCAGAAAAGATGTTGAGAAGTAGTCAGACTTCACATATACCATGTGTTTTGAATCTATATATTATCTTGATAGATTGGATGTGAGGTGTGTGAGAAAAAGAGAAAATTTCAGGAGTCCTTTTAAGTCATTGACTGAATAAGTAGGAGGATGGCCTTCCATCACCTGAAATTAACATGTAGATATTGCTGGTACTTACCTGTAAGTTCTCTTTTGAAGATAAACTCTTTTCACTCTATATCTAAAGCCCTTTAAATTTTGGCTGGTAGATGGGAAATACTTAGCAAAATGTATTATGATCATTCTATTTATCAATTATTTGACAATAAATGCAGCTGATTATGTTTTCGCATTTTTCTCTGTATTATACTTTTATTAAATAGCATTTTGGCATGGCACCATAAAATAGCATATTATATTTTAAATTACTTCAGACTCCATTCTACATAAAATGTGGTATGCACTAATATAACAAGGAATATTTAGGAAAATGAAAATATTTGAAATATTTCATATTGTCTATAGATGACATAACACAATGCACATGTGTAATAATA